>JAFEME010000153.1:0-56203 GCA_018831755.1 Niveomyces coronatus | reverse complement strand
AACTATTAGTAGAACGATTAGGTAGAATAGCTACCTTTAGCATAATAGGCTTATAATAGCTCTAAAAATAAGAATATAAAAATATTACTATTTAGGGTAAACTATAGATTTAACCCTATAATTAAAATATATATAGTATAAAACATATATATACTAGTAGCTATAGCGTATATAGTAACTATTATAAATATATAAAAACATTTATAGAAAGAATAGATTTTCTTATAGAACTAAATAAAGTATTATATAGATAAAAAGAGATTATTAGCGCTAATCCTAGAGGAGGGGCATAAAGTATACCTTATTTATAAAAACATTAAAATAAAACAACCTAGTAATAAACTTAACTAGAAGAAAATAGGACTATTTATTATTAAATAAAAACTATTAAATACTAACTATAAACTATTATTACTAGAAAGGATAAAAATATATCCTATATTCTATATTATATTACTAGAGAAAGCACTAGATAGTGCTATAATCGCTATAAAAATTATAGTAGAAAATATAAATAAGTATAAAGTAGAAAGGATCCTTAAGGCATAAGGAAATATTAAAAATCGTTATTATCTTATTAAGTAGAAAAACTACCCTAACTCTAAAAACACCTAGGAACTAATTAAAAACCTAACAAACTGCCTAGAACTACTTAAGTAGTTTTAACGCTAAATAAGGACTTATCCTATAAGGAATTAAAATCTAAAGCGACTATTAACCCTAAGGACTTATCTAAACTATCTAATATAAGAGCTTCCTAATAAAGTATATAGGACTAAGTCTCTATATACTTATCTAACTTTTTAGAAATATCGATCTCCTCTTATTAAGTCTATATAAGGGCGGAATATATAGTAGTAGTAGCTATAGCTAAACGACCTACTTCCTATCGTTTACGTTAAGCGTCCTTATGAAGTTTTAATTTTTAGGATTTAATACGATTAAACTCTACGGCTAAAAAATTTCTATTATACACTTTTTTATTCTAACAGACATAGGTAGAACACTTAGCATAACCTTTAAGTATAAAGTAGAGGAGACCCTTCTTATAATAAGGTGTATAACCCTCTATATTAAATAACTAATAGCTAATAGTGTTAATATAGACGGCGAGATCTTTATAACGCTAAGTAGAAGAATAGTACGACTTTCTAATATATGCGTTAGACATAGTAAGATATAGTAGAAAGAAATAATAAAGGAGGAAAAATTACCTACCTATAAACAGGGGCCTGCTCGATAGGCCTTAAGATAAGACTATAGAAGGAGGGGTATAATATTATAAATAAGAATAAAGGAGGCGGCCTATAGCAGCGGCCTAACCCTAATAATATAAGTAATTTAGAGCAATATAAGTAGAAGTTATATAACTACTTAGTAAGATTAGTTAGATCTATATGCTTAGCACTAAGCACACTAAGCTATATAGAGTAGTAAGGATCACTAAGAGAATAGTAAAGAGCTAGATAAGTATATAAGGAATAGGAATTCTAGTAGCTAGACAGTCTAGATCTCTACTAATTAATCTAAGTAATAGTTTTACTATTAGGAATAACTTCCTAACGGTACTTACTATGTACTATAATAAACCGACTCTTTAAGTATTAAGCCTGCTTATATTTGCCTAACTCACTTCCTAAGAAACAGACCCTTCTATAACTTAGAATAAGCCACCGTTATAGCGCACTATAAAGCTATAGTCCTAGTGCAACACTAGGAGAGAAGTTATATAATAGATTATTAGATTATTAAGATAATCTAGTAATAAAGGATTATTATAGAATATAAATAATCTAAATAATCTAAGGAATAGTAGAGAACTAGATAAATATATAAAGGATAGAGATTCTAGTAGCTAGGTAGTCTAGATCTCTACTAATTAATCTAAGTAATAGTTTTACTATTAGGAATAACTTCCTAATAGTACTTACTATATACTATAATAAACCGACTCTTTAAATATTAAGCCTACTTATATTTACCTAACCTACTTCCTAAGAAATAGACCTTTCTATAACTTAGAATAAGCTACTATTATACTACTATTATACTTATATACGCCTAGGGCTAGTCTATAATAATTTTAAGTATATAAAAAGCTATTAGGCCCTAAAAATAGACCTTTTTAAAGTTAGTATAACTATAATTACTATAGGGTTATCTCCTCTAAGCCTTAATTATTTTATAGCCTAAATAGCTACTAATTAGTATTAGATTAGATATAATATAGCTATTAATAGACTATATTTATGTTATATATCTTTATGCCTAATTATATAATTTTTATATATATATAGGAGCTATATTATGACCCTAGGAGCGTAGTGGATAAGTGGGTCCTCTAGCGCTCTAGCCAATCAGAGCTCCCTAAGTAGGTTCCTTCCATAATACACACCCAACAGAAAGTCACAATAACACAACTAGAGCCCCGCATTGTGATGGACCAGAAATCGTCTCAAGGGCCAACCATAGTCCGGTAATCTTGCCACTCGCAGTTCGCATCAGGATGACGTTCAGGCATTGTCGCAAAGACCCGTTGCAGCACACGCATTGCAGCGCGTCGAGACGCTTCCAGGATACGTCTTGAGCCTTACATCCCTCAAATAAGAACGAGCTCAAGATCCGGAGCAAAATCAGCGCAGCCACCAAGGTCTCATTCGGCAATTGAAGACACGAAAACTCATACGGCGGGACGACAGTCGCGAGGCAAGAGTCAGCTCGGTGCAGATAAACTCAACTAGAGGTCACAGGCGTCGGCAGCGAAGAGGTGGCTGATTAAGGATACTCGCTTTAAATAGCCTAATAATAGTTTTGCGAAGAGGCAACGCACCAAAAATTCATCCCTCATGTGAAAGCTTCGGGCCAAAAGTTACTGTTTAACCATGCCTGCCGACTGTATGGCATTCTAGCTTCTGTGCAAGAAAGAAATCGACGCGAACGACGGGCTGCATACACAATGGAGGCGTCGATGTACGGAAGTCGTTCCGCCCTGATCCCGCTATTTGCCAATGATGGCACCGCAGCAGAAGCGCCGACGCGATCGTTAGGAGTGGAGCTGTAATTTCTAAGAATACTCTCATCCCTGACGTCATGCCGCCAAGACATATGCGCTCGAACTAGGCTCAAAAGTACCGCGTGGTTGTTGGACAAACCCGTGCTTCGAAGCAAGCCGTCTTCTACCCAGTCTAAGACCAATGAGTCCGGCTGGTGGCTGAGGGTTACCAGGGATTATTTGAGTAGCATCGTTAGTATGGTCTTCAGAATCCGCACCAGTTCTAATGTTCGTCTCTGGGAGGTCCGGGGGGACCATGTAAATGAGTAATACCTTGCTTTTTATTAGGTTTCTCTTCTTACGCTCACTGCTTCTACGTCAGCTAGTGGCTTTCCCCAGACAGTATCACCCAACGCTGGTGGTTCCTTATTTGCTTGCTGGACTCTTGCCGCCAAAGTATTTAGACGTGCTCGAAGCTGAGACCAGGGCTCTTTCATGACCAGCTGACCATCTTTCTTCTTCCACTTGCCATCAATCAAAACATGTATAATGTCGCTGACATTTGCATGCATGATGACGGCACTGATGGGATCCTGCCAGCCAGCCATGTTCGGCGAGTCTCCGTCAAACACAACCACATCCGCCCTGGCACCCACCGAGAGCACTCCGAGATCCTTTCGACGAAGCGCCAGTCCGCCTTGTCTCGTAGCCATCAGAAAGGCTTCTTGAGTCTTCATCGGGCTGTTTCTAGGGATCAAGCCCTTCGACAAAATCTTATCATATATTTTCCCACGGCAGAGGCCTAGCCAGACACGTGCCTGACTGATCATGTCGCCGCTAAAAACAAAGGGCGTGTCTAGGCCGATGGAGGTCTTGTCTGGAATATCGAAGCATGTAGACTGACCATGACCAAAATGCAGTTCCGACTCCGGGGTCACCGAGATGAAGTGGTTTTTCTCGCGCAGCAGGGATTTCTCACGCTCAGTAATGTGGCCAGCATGGGAGAAGATCAAAGGAACATTCAGATCTAAGAGGCCATGCTTTTCGGCGTTATCAACCGTGTTAGTGTGTACTAGGCTTTAAAGTCAACATTTCTTGCTTCCAGCTACTACTTCGCGAAACGGGAAGGGGCTTCTCACCGGTTCCCCATGGCCCGCCCACGCAATACGTAGTGATCGTGGCCAAACCAAGATCCCTAAACGTGATAAATTTATGTCTTCTTAAGGTTACAAAGAGTAGAGCTTACATGATGAGCTTCTTCTTCATCTCGACGGCCACATCGTCATCCGAGCCGATAGTATCCCAGGCGAGACCCATTTCCAAGACATTTCCCTCATCACTCAGAAGGCTCTTTTTCTCGTGGATCAACCTTTTCCATGATATGACCTGTTCATCAATGGAGAAGTGCTGATGCTCATATGGACTGTAGCACCAGGACAATCGGACGCCGCTGTCAAGACCTGCCTCCAGTCCACGTTTGATGACATCCGGGTCCCAGTTGTTATGGGCGTGCTCCAGAATAGTGGTGACTCCGCCATTGACAGCTTCATATAGCCCTGCGAGAGTGCTGTCGTAGATGTCTTCGGCCGAGAAGTTCTTAACCGTCTCGGGTGACATGTGCGAGAGCCAGGCAAAATACGATGCTAGAGTGATCTCGCTTGCAAGTGAACGATACGCTGTGTACCAGGAGTGGCGATGGGTGTCGATGAAGCCTGGGGAGACAATCTTTCCAGTTGTGTCTATAAGCTCTGTGTCCTGGGGCACAGAAGCCCTCATATCCTCATTAGATATACTCGCAATAAAACCATCCTCGATGAGAATCGAGGTATTGTGGAGGATTTCAAGGGCAGCGTTTTCCTCATTGTAAGAGATGACAGTGCCGTTGTAGAGCAGTTTAAATTTAGCCATTATTTCTCTTTTTTTTTTTTTAAAGTTGTAAGGTACTTGGTTGGGTATAAGCGGGCAGAGCAAAATGCAGGGATTGCAGTCATATATATATATAGAGTGGAGTAGTTGAACTTGATTGCCGGTTCCGAAAAACCTAGTTGATAATGGGCTGCGATGAGGCCGAGAAAGTATTATCATTCGCTAGTATAGTGATAATTAGTAGAAGACTAAGCTCATAAATCGGTGCACGGAGACGCGTAGGACCGAAGCGTTGAACATAGCGACAAGACGATGGGTAAGCGAAAATGTGGCTGCATTAAGGAAGGGAGACAGGAAACCAAAGTAGCGTCTACAACGGCGCACGAGTATCCGACGGAATGGAAGAATAGAAACATAGACATGAAAACATTCATGTTACTATAGTGTCTACAGCAACGGAAGGCCGGCTTCTTTCGCGCACCGCTTTTAATAGCGAGAGGCCGCGACGAGTAACTAGGGGGGGGATTTTAGAGGAGGCATCATTACTTGTGTGATGCCCCCACTTTTTCCCTTTACTATAAGAAAACAACCATTTCATTTGTTAAGCCAGTCGAGTCACGAGCGAATTTCTGTTGATTGAGCTTATCTATGTGTGTGGGTGTATCTAGATGCCTACCCCCTCATTCTCTCTCTAGATCGAGTGCGACCCGGGTCATGATTCTCGCCCCATATAAATGCCTACCAAGAGCGAAGGAGGGGCTAACTATAGAACATCGCCACCTAACCTATACCCCGTCCGATATTATAACAGTATTACTTAGAAGACCCAGAAGGAATAAATATATATAATATATTAATTAGTGCTAACTTAATACTATCTATAGTTATAATAACTAAGCTTACCTAATATATTTTTATAGGCGACTTAGGCCCTATTTAAGATATACTATAGAGTAGGTCTATACTAACTAAGTATAGCTTTCTTTCTATATATTTTATAGATATTATAATAGCATTACCTAGAAGACATAGTAGGAACGAATGTATATAACTTATTAATTAGTGCTTATCTAAATACTATCTATAACTATAATAACTAAGCTTGCCTAACATGTTTTTATAGGCGATTTAGGTCCTCTATAAGACACACTATTAAATAGGTCTATAATGACCAAGTATAGTCCTATAGGGTGTATATAACTATCGAATAGGGCATAGATTAGGTAGTGATCTCCTATAGCTTTCTTTAGTTTTAATAGGAATTATATAGTACTAGAAGCATGACTTAGGACCTACCCTAGATAGGAGGTAGGCACCTAGACATATATATGTAGATAGGCTTAATAAATAGGAATTTGCTCGTGACCTTAATTTGCTTGACAGTTATAGACATATTTACCTACTTGACGAGCAAATGGTAAAGTGTGCGTCACTCAGCAGCATGCGGGTTTCCAACCTTCCGCCCCGGCGCGAGTGATTGCTTGATCTAAAGTTACTTTATTTGCCCGCCGTGGCCGCCACCCCAGACGTCACCCATGATAAGTCAGCGGATAGGAAGGGACATCAGGCGGTCAAGAGCCACATCTCAGCTTGAAGTATTCGTAAATGATTGAGGAAGAACTATAACAATGGCTGGTCGGTGTCCTTGTGAACCCCTCAATAATTGCGCCGTCCACGATGGATTTGATTACCCCTTCCCGTCCTCTTTAGAAGCCAGAATCGTACGGAACTTGCCTCTCATGTCAGCAACACCGCTAACAAATGAACAGAAAAATTGTCTCGCGTTTGGGAATACAGCAATCGTCGAAGTCCTGCCGGCAGGAGATAGGGTCAAGAAGTCACCCCACCCACAAGAATGCACTAGCGACAAGAGACGTCAAGTTCGTCAATTGATGCGCGAAGTGAAAGTGTATGGATGTCTACCGTCGTCCCGGCGACTGCTCAAAATGATCAGCTATTCTGACGATGAAATTCATGGTCATATCATATTTGAGTATCTACCACGCGGATATCTAGAAGCATACCTTGCGTCTACGGCTAAAGTTACTCTGGAGCAGCAATTAAGGTGGTGTATTAAGGCTACAGAAAGTGTTACGTTTCTTCATGATTATGGTATCATCCATAGCGACATTAAACCTCAAAACATGCTCCTCGATTCCGAAATGTCCATCCGTATCATTGAACTTCCTGGTTCCTCGGTTGATAGACTCAAGCCACTCAGCCTAGAAAGTACTAGATACTTTCTGCCTCGACCCATGGGCTCCGACATGCCGTGCAGTATACACACAGACCTTTTCGCGCTAGGCTCACCACTCTACCATATTTTGCAGCGAGCCCCATCATACAACGATTGCGAAGATAAGGAGGTGAATAAGTTAAAGAAAATCATTTTCCGGCCTAAGAGGTGTTGCATGTGGGGATATCATCGATCGCTGCTGGCGGGAGAAATTGCCGTCTGCCAATGCCGTCTTGTCTCTACTCTATTTGCAGCAACAACCGGCTACTTTACTGACTTCATTCCTCTCCGTTGGTAATCGCTCCTTGCTCAAATTGAGATCTTGGCTTCGCTGGGGTGCTGCTCGGGTAAGAGTATTTCGCGCAAATTGGTCTTGACTGTAGCGAGTGGCTATCTCTATATGACTTCCGCGTAATATGCTCATACTCCTAAGAGCTATAGTTTAGTTCAGATTCGGTGGCTTCTAGTGTTAAACAATTTTTTATTGCCAAGATAGAAAAAAGGTTGCATAAAATAATAGTTAAAGAGTGTTTAATTCTGTGCGAATTAAGTTCGAGATACCCCTCGTCTCTGTGTGCGGGGCAATCTCCGACCTGCCTCGAAGATCCCATCTCTTTCTCGGTCAGATTTGCACAATCGGAGCCCCTCGCGATGGCTTCAGTGCAGCGTTCGATGTTGAAGGTGCTCTTCTTAACGCATCTACACTTGAAATTTTTTTCAGAAACGTTTTTGGAGCACATTGTCTGCGCATACGTTTGTCAGCTACGTGTCATAACGCAAGTTAGGCAGGTCTTACCGCTGAAAAGCCTTCGGCGTTAGTTTTAGGGGAAATTCATAAGTTCCGCAACGGTCCTAGACGATTAAATACATGTTAAGTACTGAGTAGTAAGAGGCACAATAATGAGAGGAGTAATTGATACTAGGTAGCAGTGCGGGGTGGCGCTTCTTATGGCTGGCCAGCCTGTTCTTACTTAGTAGAGCAAGCATTATGCCAATGGCAAGTGTTCCCTAAGCACTGGGGCTCTTAACCCGAGGATTAGATAAGTTAAAAGTAAAAAACAAAGCTGATTGAAGAAAGACGCAACGCAAGCCGGCTGCATATCACAGGATGCATCGGTGTTCTGGCAATATATACTACGATGCTCAGCTTAGCTACAACCGCATGAAGGAGGGCATATCTCACTATTCTATATCATTCTAGTATAGACACTTCTGTCCGACGAGTCACGTTTCCTTACAACAGTGTCTGCTTAGAGTTCCAGCGTCTCGCTTTAGATCGAAACGTCAGTACGTCTGAGTACCTTGCCTTATAAAGCCAAAGCGCCTTTTCATCTCTTGTGTCATTTTTCGAGTTGCGGTCAACTCAAAATATCAACTCTGCTATCTTATTAACTGTTGCATCATCCCATTCGTAGGCCGAAACCAGAGCTCTACTCTTAAGCTGGCTCATCTTAAGCTCGACAAACACATCTATGACAGCGCGCTCATGATCATTTAGCAACCTAAGCCTAGCATGATGATCGCCGTTCTCATTATGCCCATACGCATCAGCATCTAGAAATCTCCAAAACACAAAGTCAAGGGCCCAAATATCCTTGGCCGCGTAGTTGAACAGCCAAGCTCGACTATCCCACCTTTTTCTCATCTGCTCAGATAGCATGGGGCCTTGTTGTGGCATTATCATCTTGATCTCTTCTTGTCGCAGAACGCGTAAGAAGGTGTCTAGCCGGGGTGCGTAGGCCTCTATCCACGGAACATAGCCACCTGGCCAGTCTTCAGGGCACTTCAGCAGGAGCCACCACGGCGGATCGAAAGAAAACTGAACGGGAGCGGCGTAGGCAAACTCCCAGTCAATTACTCCCACAACACGGAGATTTGCATCAATAAGGACATTTGATGGCCTCAAATCTTGAGAGTACAGTCGAAAGTCATCCTCGGCGCTCACAGTCCCCTCAGTCCCATAATTGCCAGTCTTCACCAAGCGCTTGAATAGCCGACGCGCAACAAAAACATCCCGTGCATCTTCATCATTCAGTACAGTATCGTTGCGTTGAAATGACGCTTGCAGTACGTGCATGTCAGCCATGGCTTCGTACCACTCCTTGGCCGTGTGGTATGGGCACGATGGCAGGCGCTCAGGTGGCACGCTGGCAAACTCAACAAGGTTGTTCATATTCTGGATGAGGGGCCTGCCAGATGCGGTGATCTGACCGTCCTCGCCTTGCACCAGAGAGCCGATCTGTGGAAATGTATGCTTGGAGAGTTGCAGCAGTATAATGGCCATTTGTCTATAGAGAAACTCGAGATCAGTCTGGCTTATTTCACTATTCAGGCAATGTGCTTCATCGTCTGCGAGAGACGGGTCAGTGAGCGCGGCTGACATCGTTCTCTCATGCTCTATATAGTCCATAATGATGAACGGTCCCAGCCCAGTTGGGTTTTCTGCACTACTTCCGTGGTGGTAGATATGAGGTACCGGAATCGTAGTATTGGCGGCGATATATCGCATCGTGGCGACCTCGTACTGGACTTTCTCCTCAGGGAATTTTACAATGCCTTCCCTTTATTTAGAACTATTGAACAAACGTAGTATAGTGTAGTTGCAATGTACCTTTGCAAGGAACTCGCATGACTGCAGATGAGCCGTCCTTGTATTCCAACTGGAAGACCACGTTATACCCTCCTTTAATTGGCCGATGGAGTTCTGTAGGTTCGCCTGGTCTGTACTTTAGAATCAGCCGAGCGACCGCGCGATACTTCTCCGCATCGTGTATGGATCTTTCCCAAGCTTCGACATCTTGATCGCTTTTTTCCCATGCAACGTCGTCTTTCTGCCCATAGGGATACCGTAGTTTAAGAGGCATTGTTGATGGCGATGTTAGATGCTTAGTTGCGACTCCATGTATCGAATGACAGCAAAGTGGTGCTTTGTATAGTGCTTTCAGCGACGAACCACGATTAACCCTGACCCATAAAAGTTTTCAGCTTCTTGCGCCAGCGCGACATCGCATTTTCAGGCATGATAGCCAACGTTAGCAACGCGCTGACCACGAATCTACAAGGTCACTGGATTGTGGCCTATTTCTCTTCTCTTTTGAAGGATGGTCCTGTTCATGCAATTGACTGCGAGGAGTTTATGCAGAAACTTCAGTTCAATATTGTACTGCTCAACTGCTATAGAAAACAGCGCTGTCCGGCGAGCCTGCCATAACAATGAAGCACCTCCATTCATTTTTGGTGTTATCCCACATTTTGATTTGCTTGAACGATATATGATCAGAAATAAGGTCCTAAAGGCCCTGAATCAAAACTTCTCTTTTCACACGCGGCGGAGGATTATCGCATTATTAACAGTGACTGGCAAAAAAAATTAGTTGGCTCATTCTATTATTATAACAGGCATGTATGTCGAACAGGGTACAGGTTAGCTGGCGATTTTCTATACCTAGCCACTAACTAGCTCCCCACTTCACTTTCTAAGTCGGTGGGCATTTATATACATAGGACCAGAAGCATGACCTGGAACTCACCCCTTATAGGGGGTGGGTGTCCGGACACACACATACACAGATAGCTCAATCAACAGGAATTCGCTGGTGACTTGACTTGCTTGACAGGTTATGCTTGGTAAAACCGAGTATTGTTGAACTTGCGCGGATGACAGCGCCGCCGGCCTGGCGAACAGCACTGTGTCAAAGTCAGAGGCTTGCATTGATTAAGGCGCTTCTTGATTTCCTAAACCTCCCCCTCTTCTCCCAGGCGATTTTTATATGTACTATAGTATTAGCCGTAATCAACCGCCCGTCGAAAACTCTTCTGGGGGAAAATCAGCGAAATATCGCGCTAGCCTCTGTAAAGCTCATGCCTTTCGCAATTGCATTCGCCATTTGAGCATCCGCGTTGGCCTGCTTTCTCACGAGCGGCAATACTTTCTCTGCGGCTTCTTTCGGCAGGAGCACCACGCCATTCACATCACCCATGATCAAGTCACCAGGTCTTATTGTGACGCCCTGAAACACAACGGGCTCGTTGAATGCGCTGACTTTTACGCTGGGATAAGGCGGCGCTGTGCCGACATCGCGCGCAAATACCTTTCGCCACTTTAGTTAGCGAGAAGCGCAGCTGCAAGCTTACGCGGGCTATAGCATACTGGAAACCCCAGCTCCCGTTGCTCTTGCAGATCTCGAAATCGGCCATCGATTACAGCGCCTATGCAGTTGCGAGCCCTTGCGCGTGTGGACATGAGGCTACCGTAAACAGCGTTGGTCGTGCTCGCCGGACTGGATATAAAAATGACGCTGTTCTCTGGAACAGAATCAATCTTGTAATGTCAATACTGACGTTCTATGAGACCATAAAGCAAGAACTCACGTAGTGTGTCGGCGTCTTGAGCGCAGGGTCATCCAGCGTAACATATTTGACCGTGTACGCTGGGCCGACGATCTTGGTGGTGCCAGCATGTCTATCCGGCGACCACATGGTCAGGCCTGGCAGAAACCCGCCGCAAGGTTGGTTGAGCTTGCTGAGCGCATCAGAAACATCGCAACTAACATTCCGAGTTAGTCGGCCCGATCGGCACGTAGATTCGTGAAGGCCGTTCTCACGTTGAGAAGCGGCGGAGCTCCATTACGATGGCTTCCATGACGAGATGCGGATTTAGTCGCGCGTTATGGTTAAAATGTTTATTAGGCTGTCTTTTCATCAACTCGGTAGATCTACGCATTTCATATGTAGTTGACCGCAGCGCGTAACGTCGCTCGGCACGTCGCTACGTCTCGGATTTATAAAACAGTCGGGCACTCTCCCGGTTGGCGCCCGGGACACGGGGTTCCACCGTGTGACTGCTCCCGCGTAGCTGTGTATCCTTGGACATAGGCTGCACTAAATCACATTGGCGCAATGCCTATACATGGTCGGCCGCCAAAAGGATCTCGGCTGAGGAAAGCTATTCCCCATACTTATTTTATTAGTGCGGGCGGAGCGCTACCCGGGATCGCGATATTTGTTAATTGTTCGGACAGGCTACGGCGAGTCCCCGCGGCGACTTTCCGGCGCAAGCAGCTGAAGCCATAGACAAGGAACGATAAACTACGAAGATGTCCATGTCTTGTCGCACATGTAATATAACTAAATGTTCCGTGAATCGCCTCGGTAGCTTGCGGGTGAAAGTGATATCCCGTTTAATAGTGCGGTCAGTGTCTCTCCACGGCATGCTCGACCCCTACGACATATCTGTAAGCGTACGTTCTCTCGATGTAGCGTCTATTCTGATTTTGCGCGAATAGCACAGATATATCCGGTTATAGGATCGACGCAAACAACATGTCTCAATCAATTTCTATAGTCAATGTCAGCGCTGATTCGGCGCGCCGATTAGCCCGTGACACTCTACAGGCGCACAGGATTCCCGACGACAGAGCCTCGATTGTTGCGGACGCACTCGTTCTGGCCGACTTGCGCGGAGTGGACACACACGGCATCAATCGATTGAAGGGTTACATTGACAGGATTCAATCTGGCGTGGTTGATCCGGCGCCGGCGCTCGAATTCGACATGAAGACACCAGTGATGGCATCACTAGACGCTAAAAACACTTTGGGTTTTATTAGTGCTAGCCTGGCCATTGATAAGTGCGTCGCCATGGCCTCTGAATACGGCATGGGCATGGTTTCCGTTAAGCGCAGCAATCATTTCGGCATGGGCGCGACCTACGTCCTGCGCGCCGTAAAAAAGGGATTCGCCGCCATGGCCTTCACTAACGCAAGCCGCGCCATGCCGCCCTGGGGAGGAGCCGAGGCCCTCCTCGGCACGAGTCCACTAGCCGTTGGTGTTCCCGGTGGCGAGGACGGGGATTTCATCCTTGACATGTCGCCCTGCGTGGCGGCTCGAGGCAAAATCCGAAAGGCGCAACGGCGCGGTGAGACCATCCCAGAGGGCTACGCGCTCGACAGCGAAGGAAATCCAACGGCCGACCCGGAAAGGGCCCTGAACGGAGGCGTGGTGCTGCCGATGGGTGGGCCGAAAGGAAGCGGTCTGGCTATGATGATGGATATCTTCGCCGGAGTCATGAGCGGTTCGGCATACGCGGGCGGCGTCAACGACCAGTACAAGGTCATGGACGCGCCACAGAATGTTGGACACTGGTTCTTGGTGTTTCGTCCGGACGTTTTTCTCGATGGTGGCATCGACGAGTTCAAAGAAAGAATGCAGGTCCTGGTACGGAAAGTACGCCAAGTGAAGAAAGCCGGAGGATTCGACCGGATCTATATCAGCGGCGAGTTGGAGTCAGAGGCCGAGACTAAGAGGCGGGCACAAGGGCTACCGTTTTCGCAGGGCGAGATTGACGCACTACATGATCTTGCGGAGAAGTCTGGGGTAGGTGCTAGGCTAGAGCTCGTAAAGTTAGACTAGACATGAAGAAACAAGCATATACGTAACCTTGAGGCAACGAAGCGGCGCCCCGGCATTAGTGATTTCATCTAAACTTTCGCGCATCGGAAAAAAAAAGGACGGGACGAGCAGGTCAGCTGGGGTTGCTCGGTTTGACCCGACTCAGCAGAGCTGGCATCACGATGGGGGGAGGGGAGGAGTGGAGTCATGCACCCTATCTTACAGTGCGGTGTTGGTTCAAGCACTGTCTAGTTTGCCGACTCTGGCGGGCTGGATTTTTAATTGCTGCATCATCCCCTTCGTATAAGAACGATGGCCGACTAACGAGGGTCTCAAGTCACGAGGCTACGCGTTTCATCCTCTTCCTCTTCTGATGTCTACACTCTCAGCATGGAGACTACTAAAACCCACGCCGAAAGAGGCGCGCGAGGCATGAGGGGCTTGACGTGCGCCAATTGTCGGTCACGCAAGGTAGTACATACGGTCGCGCTCTTCCTATCTTACGCGGAAAAAAAGCTAAGGACAGGAGTTAGACCCGCTGCGATGGGAGTCAGCCCAGCTGCAAGACATGCGAGGTGTACAACGATGACTGTCGGTATGAGAAGGCGCCGCCCATGTCTCAGATCATTGCCATGGCCAAACGCCTTCAGGAGGCGGAGCAGTCCAAAGCAGACCTCGAATTGGCCCTGGACAATGAGAGGAAGCGGGCAGCGTCGCTCGAGGTGCGGTCTATGCCGTCTTCTATTCAGCCAAACATACATTCGCCGCCGGTGTCAGCTACGAGTAACAGGTCCGCGGATGCTCACCTCTTGTCAGACCTGAGTCTGGACGAAAACGGCAAGGTAGGGAGGATGTGCGAAACAGTGTGCGAGTTGTTTTTAGCTCTAACAATTCTCAAGTTGTGCTATCATGGCCCTACATCAGCTGTTCATGCGCCTGCACCGTTCGCAGAGGCCATGGCTGCTTCTTCCCAAACAGAGTCGTCTTCTGACGCAGACGATCGATTCATTCTTGCCTCTGGTGCTCTTGAGGCCAAGGTTTGGGAGGACTTTGCGATCGGCAACGCTTCTTTGGAGACGTCGATTCCAAAGCACGTTGTCAGTAAGCTTCTGCAAATCCATTGGACATGGATTGCACCCATGTTCATGTGGCTGTACAGACCAGTCTTTATGCGTGAGTCGCTCGAGGAACAGCGACTACTTGAGCTGCAATGATAGCACGCTGACCCCAAAGATGACGACAGGCGATATGGCCATGGTCGGACCGTACTATTCACCGTTTCTGTTGACAGTTCTCTGCGCACATGCTGCTCGTTTTGATGATCCCTCACTGTCAGAGGCACTGGTGTCTCGAGCTCGCCTATTGCTTGGGAACGAGATACACAAGCCAAGCTCCATCCCCACAGTTCAAGCGCTCCTGCAGCTGAGTGCCCGTGATTTGGCATACGGCAGCGTCTCGCAAGCATGGCTGTATAGTGGGTTGGCATTTCGCATGGTCAGCGATCTCGGTCTCCATCACAGTACTGGTAGAGTGGCGAAAGTGAGCGGGTTGCGAGCCGAAGACGTCGAGATCCGCAAACGGCTATTCTGGAGCTGCTATTTTTGGGACAAAGCCATCAGCTTGTACTTGGGTCGCATGCCGGTCCTGCAGGATGTTCCGCCTGACCTCATGCCAGACTTTCGTGCGTCGCATCCTAGTTGCTGGCAATGCATGGTGCTGACTATTTGCAGTGGACGACTCGGCTGAGCACGAGGAATGGTCGCCCTATTGCGGCGGCGCCATCAATCTCAGCCGGGTGGCAGCCTCTGAGTACCCATCCACAAGAGGCCACCTGATTTCTTGCTTCCAGAACTCGTGCAAGCTTGCTGTGCTTTTGAACGATGTAATCATGGCTCTATACTCTAGGCGTTCTGGGATCAACACTGATGCAATGCTTCCCGCGATACGATCAGGACTCACGCGGTGGAGAGAGGAGAGCCCTCCGCATCTTCGGCTTGACCCCGATCAACCGCACGACGTTTGTCCGCCGCCCCATATCCTTACTCAAAAGTAAGATTGCCGAGATGGGCCAATTGAATTCTCTCTTTCTGCCTTCAACATTGCTAATTCTTGACACTGGTAGCCTGCTGTACTATACCACAATCATCCTGCTCCATCGCCCATTTTACACGAACCCAACACATCACAAAACGTGCCGACGTGCATCGGATAGCATCGAGAAGCTGCTCCGGCTTCTCGAAAAGACGTTTGGTTTCCAAAGAATCACGTACTTGATGTCCTATTGCATATACACCGGCGCCTCAGTAATAGTCCAGGATGCGAGACTGGGAGACGTGGATGCGACACAAAAGATGCAAACATTTCTGCGCGCTCTTAGGCAAGGGATAGTGACCTGTCCCATTCTGCAGAGGAGTCTAAACATTATCGCCAAGGGCTACAGAGCAGAGGTTGCTAAGGTCGACAATGTGCAAACAGGAGCCATGGTACCGGCCACTGGACGTAATTACCTCCCAGCCTTTCCTTTTCATGATGTAGATGCGTGTGATACAGGAAGCGGTGGTCACATGGCGAATGTAGACTTGGATTGGTTTTCATTTCTCGACGCATATCCTGAAACATTCTTTGATACTGCCAACACGATAGAGGACTGGAATATCCCGCCATGAGACAACGTTGCATGTCGCGCACTCTTCCTAGCAACACCCTTTATATCCGGATGGATTTCCTACAATACGTTGGTTATTATTTGAGAAAATGGTATGTTTCAACAGATACTTATAATATCTACTAGTAGTTGAAGAAAGACGGGATCCAACATTCGAAAGGGTAAACAGGAGCTATCAAGAGTTGAACAAATGCCACAAATAGTTCTGCTGTCATGCCTGCCATAGTGTATTCGGGTTATCGACCCAGATTTTTTGAACCATGTCGATACCAGTCTCTTGCTGTACTCTTCTACACAGCGCCTTGCTCTTAAGCAGCCACGCCAAATCATCAACGCGTCGGTAGTCCTGCAACTTGGTGCGGTCCCCGCCAGGATTCTTCTCCACGCCTCCGCTATGCGGCCAATCCGACGCCCAGACCACGCGATCCGGCGCCGCGAGCAACACTTCCGTGATGTACTCGTCCAGATCCGGCAGCGACGGAAACCGGTACGTGCCGCTGAGCTTGACCCATGCCTGGCCGGATCTGAGGAGCCAGAGGAGCTCAGCGTATCCGCGCTGCTGCCTCCCGGGCCCTGCCCACTCGTCGGGCGAGCCAATGTGGTCGAAGACGATGGGCACGCCCAGGGTCGGCACGACGGCGGCCAACTGGGCTACCTGCCACAAGGCGACGTATAGCTGCACAGCCCACGAGTACGGTCGCACGCGAGCGCAAGTGGCTACCAGACGCTCCAAATCCAGCTGAGACGAGGTGGTCTTCATATTGACGCGGACAGCGCGCACGCCCGCATCATGCATTTGCTGGAGCTCCGCCTCGGACACCTCGAACGGATCTATGCACGCGATGGCTCGGCCGCCCGGGCCGGATGCTCGTAATGCATCCAGCAAGCACGCGTTATCTATGTGATATACCGAGAAAGCGACGAGGCACGCGCGATCGATGCCGAGCGACTGATGGAAGCTATTGAGATCGTCTAGAGTAGCCTTTCTCGGACGGTACGGATGTAGCGGATGCAAGGGGAACTTGTCCTCGTCAATGACGTGGACGTGGCTGTCCCAGGAGCCGGGCGGCAGACTGGCATCTGCAATGAATGACACATTTGTCTGCTCTTTTGGCACGTATATTTTCGGAGTGACAACGGGTAAAGCCGCGGGATGGCCTGCGTCTGTAAATGAGGCCATGATGTAAGGGTTTGTTGTTACCAACGAGGTGCAAACAAATGGGATTTTCACTCGGGCGATTCCATTAGTCGTGAGGCATTTCTCCCATGACACGAGTGCATATTATAGCGAGAGTACGGAATTTTCCCCGGTTCATCATGCCCAGTCTCAAAGCAGTCGCACTGTTTTGGTCCCTGGGCCCTCATTGCGTCCCCATCCACGGGCAAGCAGGCCAACATACAGTGCACACATCAGATGTCGCCCGCACAGCCCCCCGGCCCAGCCTCACACTTCGGAACTTCGCCGCGCTCCCGGGCCGGTGTCGCGCGCCACCATGTCAAACCCCCATACACCAGACGAATCATCACCTCCAAACGCCGAAGTCGAGCAATCACATTACCACAGCTCACGAATGTGACTTTGCATATCCGTACATGCGTCTCCATTACGTATCAAGGTCCCCTATCCACACGGCAATTTTCCGATCGTCCCGCAACGATTCTGCCATTCGAATTACTACTTATGAGCAGTTTTTTTCGCCTGGAGATCTCATGCAGATAGAGTCATGTCTCCGCCCCGCCCTGGACAGGTTTATCAATCCCTCTCTCTTGTAGGTTGTTCAATCCGGATAGCGTCGTAATACTTGATGAACAATGGGCTCTTCTTCGGAACTCGCATCGCACCACGAAGATAGGGACGACGACCCTGAGCCGGCGCAGGAGAGTGCCATCGTCTCGCATAAGCAGCCGCTGCCCCCTGTGCAGGACGCAGAGTGGGCGACTGTCGAGCGGCGCTATCTCCGGAAGCTCGATCTTATCATTCTGCCCATGATAGCGACGCTTTATTTTTTCGAGTACCTTGACCGAACAAATATCGCTGTATGTTGCTAAGAGAAGGCGTTTCCGGAGGTGTGAGACTAACAACGGTTGAAGAATTCAAAGTTGTACGGGTACAGCAAGGGGCATCTTTCAAATAGCAATGGCGTTGGCCTAGGAAAAGAACAGCTTACTTCGTCGCAGTGGCAACTTGTTGTCATGATATTTTATGTTGGCCTTTTGCTCTGTCAAGTGCCCGGTACCATCGGCTACCGCATATTTCCTCCATCTAAAGTAAGCGGTTCCTGAAATTTTGACTCGGACAGAAACTGACGTGTAAAGTGGATTGCCTTTGGTGTCTGCGGATGGTCACTTGTAAGCGTTTTGCAAGTCACGGCGAATAATATCTCCGCGGCCTTGGCTTGCCGAGTATTCATTGGCGTTTTCGAAGGTCTTTTTGGTACAGGAATTCTCTATTACCTTTCATTATGGTACCATAGAACGGAATTGGGTATGCGCGTATTCTGGTTTCTCGGGCCAACGGCCATGGCAGGGTATGTGGTACTATACTCTTCGATGAAAATACCTACTCACGGATACTAGAGCCTTTGGCGGTCTCATCGCGTACGGCGTTGGCCACATTCCAGCGCATATACCGACATGGAAGTGGCTCTTCATTATCGAGGCCCTACCCTGCTTTCTTCTTGGTCTATTCTGCTTGTACTGGCTCCCAGACCGTCCGCTGGCCAACTCTCGATTCTCGGGCGTCCAGCAAGAGATTGCAGAGATGAGATACGTAAATGAGTCATTCGACAAAGCCGGTGCCATGCAGCGCAAACACATTGTCTGGGCTATCACAGATTGGAAGCTGTATGGTCAGGTTGCGGTCTATCTTCCAACAGCAGCGTTATTAGCTTCCATTTCTGGCTTCTTGCCAACCTTGATCTCTGGTGTGTATTAAAGCAAAGCAATCTGCTGAGTTTGCCGAGCTAAGTTATTATTGCGCAGGATTGGGCTATCACGAGCCCGCCAAGGCGAACCTCATGACGGTTCCACCGTATGCCGCAGCATTCATCCTGATGTTGATCATTTCATACATGTCTGATCACTTCAAAGAACGCGGTCTTCATATTTCCCTCACCATGCTCGGTGCCATTGCTGCTTACGGATGTCTCGCATATCTCCCCGAAGACCGCCTTCAAGCAAAATACGCCTGCGTCTGCATTGCCGTCGCCTGTGTATATGCGACGTATCCTCCATCGCATGCCTGGGCTGCCAACAACTTCGGAAACGAAACCAAGCGTGCCATCGGCATAGGCCTCTACACCGCCATGGGTAATCTTGGTAGTATTGCGGGGTCTTTCCTCTATCCATCCTACGACGGACCCCAATTCCGAAGAGGACACTTGATCGCCATGGGTCTAGCCATCGCAACGGCCTTCTTTGCACTGGTCAACAAATTTGTACTAGTGGCGGTGAACAAACATAAAGACAAGATGAATGGGAAACCGGAAAAAGGAGCGGCAGTTGATGTGACAGAGCTGGCAGATCGCCATCCATCCTTCAGATTCATTACATGAAATGTTGGGTTCAGGGCATTGATCGACGGAAGTCGTCTTTGTTAAAAATATTACAGCGACATTGACTTCTCTGCCTTACCACATTCACTTGCAATAGCGTCGAACCTACGTTCAATTATCAGTAGGAATAAGAAAAAGTCTTCTATTTAGGTCAAATGGAGTAGTACTGTCGGAGTCCTAGTTAGAACCATTTAGTACGATGATATCTTGCGACACTACAAAAATTGATTGATAAAGATTTATAGCCGGATCAATCGCTGATCGGATAAAGAAATGGCAGATTTAACCACTTCACACGACAACAACTCGAGCACGTGCCTCGGAGCCTAAAAGAAGTTGGAGGCATTAAAATCAGTGTTGGAAACGGACAATCACCTCTGTATCTAGATTTGCTTCGTACTACCTAGTCATCTTGGAAGGCAGTGGCAATTATCAGGACAATATATGTTGAAGCGCGGTTCATCAACATAGCTCTACTAGAGTAACAGCGATTCCGGCCAGTTACTAGTTTCTCAAGCAAGGGGGTAGCAACGGCATGTGGAGAAAGTTTAAAGCGTTCTAGCGTCATAGTGAGATGATAACACATCTGATCTTGTTAGAAAAAAAATGGAAGTGATAAACTGACGAGCCTCGTGGTCTGTTCTCTCAAGCGCCGGCGCACGAGAAATGGGGTTCTTAGCGTAGATAGAAGAAGTCCATGATAGAACAAGGCATCTTAGAAGCCACAAGTCATATACCTCGGTACTTTAATGAACCGAAGCTATAAGTCTAGAGCGAAAGGATCGTGGATTTGGAGAACGCTGAAGTAGATTGAATTTCACAGACAAATTCACACATCTTCTTTGAATTTTGTCTATTTAGCACGGCGACTTCATAGTTTCCAATAGTAGCTGTCTAGGGCTTCTGGTTAGTTGATGCAAATACCTACTTCCTAAGCTATTTACTATGAATGAGAAGAGGAAAGAAGTTGAATCAAGCAGCAAAGAGCCTAACCGAGTTTTTATGGCATAAAACTGACAGAAAGGTCTGAAATCTCGGCGGCACAGCCGCCACACAAGCGGCTTGCCCATGACAGTAGTGCATCTCGTGGCCAGTATCGAAACGATATCACACATCAGCTAAAAACGCCCATTGTCCACATCGAAATCTACCTGACTTCTAATTGAAATATAGCATAAATGGGCAATAACCTTAAACAAGCATATTCACATGGTGGAATAACCTTTCCAAAGTTACAATCGATACTTTCAATATACACGCTGTCCGAAGATTTTCCTAGCCGATTAGAACCACAGAGTGTATTTTCTTTCTTCCTCTGCTTTTGATATAAATTTTACTCATCTACTCCATCATTTAGACTTCATATCAAACTTGACGGAGCTACCGCACTCGTCAGCTAGTTTATTCAGCTGCAGAATCTCCTGTGCAGTGAATGGAATCCCGTGAAGTCGTCTCGCCTTTTCAGTCTCATTTGCGTTTTCACCGGGCGTAAGCACCCTCTCCGTCCCCGGAGCCTTATCACTTGAACGTATCCTGCTGAATAGCGTATCCATACGCTCAGCCAAATGCTCCGTTGAGTCGAGAAACAGATCCGGCTTGAATACCATGAACCAGTGCCCGACTCCCTGTGGCTCAGACGTATTTTTATACTGATCCTTGACGTCTCCGCCAAAAGACGCGCCGGTGAGAAGACCCGCAAAAATGTCCATCATCATGGCAAGACCCGAGCCTTTGGGGCCACCGATTGGTAGCATGACGCCACCCAGGGCGGCGTTGGGGTCGGTTGTTGCGAGCCCGTTCTCATCGAGCGCGTAGCCCTCGGGAATCTTCTCACCCCGCCGAGCAGCCTTGCGGATCTTTCCCCGGGACGCGACTGTCGGGCTCATATCGAGCACGAAGTCGCCGCCTTGGGGTCCACCGGGCACACCAACAGCCAGCGGGCTCGTGCCAAGCAAAGGATTGCGCCCACCCCAGGCGGGCATTGCTCTCGACGCATTTGTAAAGGCAAAAGCGGCGTACCCCTGACGGATAGCTCGCAGCACATATGTAGCTCCCATGCCGTAGTGGCCGCTGTTTTTCACCGCCACAATGGCGAGGCCAAAAGTGCTCGCCATGTCCACCGCCTTGTCGATGGCGAGGCAGCCTGCTATGAAGCCAAAGGTATTCCTGGCGTCGAGTAGTGCCATGGCGGGTGTCTTTTGCACAAACTGGAGCTGAGGACTAGGGTCTAGCACGCCGCACTTGATACGTTTCACGTATCCCTCAAGTCTGTTGATTCCATGTGTGTCGACTCCCCGAAGATCAGCAAGAACCAATGCCTCTGCGATCAGTTTTGCATGCTCTTTAGACACTCCTTGGTTCTCTAGGATGGAGCTGGCGTAATTCAGAGCATCAGCTTCGCGCACCAACACTTTTAGCTCCATATCCGTGAAAGCTTCTCTGTGTTGTCGCGGCAAACAGGTGTTTTTGCTATAAACAATGACGGATAAGAGAAGAATAGATCAAGATAAAGATAATTAACAAAACTGGACTGAAAACAGGCTGGGCTAAACGGCGGAAGTGGACAGACTAAACTAAATAGACTGGCAACGGCGATATCCGACGCGCTGGCCACAGGGACACGCAAGCATCAAGCGAGCTGATTGATTGCAACGATTGTAGATCAAAGATAATCTGCTCAATATTTCATGCAATATTGCTGTACCCTGCAAAGTTTCACCTCATCATTGTGACTCTTTGTGATTGTTATCTGAATTCCAAAACAAGAAGGTACGCTTCCCGGCGTTCCTCGGCGAGCTGACGGCAAAAAGAAAAAACTTTGCTTGCTGAAAGATATCCTTTTGACGACAAGCTCCCTCGATGTCACGGTAGCATCTCGCCGGAACTCGCCCCCTACGCTGTTGATGCTACATGTAGATGGGAACTTTGTACATCTTGTTCCACAAGTCTTACATGATGGATGAACTCACTCCCTGATCCAAAAAAAAAAGCATGCATACCCTGAGCGTTGAGAATGATCCCGATTGGTACCGAGGACATGTTCTAACTGCCGAGTTGAGTGCGATATCGTATCATTCACTAGCTTGATAAAAGGACTCATTATCAGTTGCCTTGCTTGGTAGTAATTCTGTAGTAATAAAATTTGAATCTAGCTAGTAGTTACATTCGCGAGAATTCTCGCACTTGTTCAACTTGATGTGATGTCGGCAGGCCGCGGAAGAATCTCATTTCATACCAAGCAATCACAAGGTCTTTCATCTGTCTTTTGAGCACGTCATAAAAATCGTATATATATGCTCAGAGTAGACACCCTTCACCGAATAGCAATACATAAACAACACAAGTTTTATCTGGAACCCCTTACTCTTCGCAATCTCCCCCGCCTCTCACTCGCGCTCTTCTTCACATATCTTCGACGCCTTCGCCATGGGTTCACGCGGTGAATACGTCGTATACATCCTCGACCCCTTCCACCCAGCCGCCATCGAGCTGATCCAAAGCATTCCCCATGTACTAGTCGTCCTCCCCGAGGAAAGCCGCTCGCGGTCTTGGTACCACGATGCCGACGGCATCATGATCCGCTCCGACTCGAGCCTCACGGCGTCCGACTTTGCGCAGGCCTCACGCCTACGCGTCGTGGTCAAGCAGGGTGTCGGTGTAGACAACATCGACCTGGCGGCGGCCAAGCACCACGGCATCGCCATCCACAACACGCCCGCGCTCAACAGCGAGAGCGTCGCGGAGCTATCCATGGCACTCACGCTCGGGCTTAGCCGTCGTGTGTGCGAAATCGACCGGGCCGTGCGCGGCGGGCAGGTGGTGGTACGCTCGCAGACGCTCAGCACCAGTATGTTCCGCAAGACGGTGGGCGTCATCGGTATGGGCAACATTGGCAAGATAATTGCCCAGAAGTGGATCGGCGCCTTCGACTGTCAAATCGTGGCCTTCGATCCCTACGCTCCCGCAAAGGCCTGGCATGACGTCAGTCACACCCGCGTGCATGTGTTGGCCGACTTGCTGCAGACCGCCGACGTCGTCACCCTCCATGTGCCCCTACTCGACTCCACGCGCGGCATGATCAGCCACGCCGAGCTGCGCACGATGAAGCCGACGGCCATCCTAGTCAACTGCTCCCGCGGCGGCGTCGTCGACGAGGCTGCGCTGCTGCAGGCCCTCGACGAGCAGCGCATCGGCGGCGCGGCCCTAGACGTAATGGAGGTGGAGCCCCCGACCAGGGAGGTTTACGGCGACTTCCTGAAGCATGAGAAACTCATCATGACGCCCCATATCGGCGGCAGCACGCGCGAGAACCAGAGTCGCAGCGGCATTGCCGTCGTGAACACGCTGCTTGACGTTTTGGAGGGGCGAGAGGCGGGCGGTAAGCTGGTTTGAGCGCAGTCTACTAAGGGGTCGGAATGAGAAATCCAGACTCGGGATGCTCGGGGCCGAAAGTGTCCTCGGAAATAGAACTGCATGACAAGACATTCTTTCCCAAATTGTTTTGGACACCTAGTGTTGTATCGCGCCGTAGGCTTGCGTGTAAGTTCAACTACCGAGAGGTGTCACATAACATAGCTTAAGCTTTTATTTATATTTTATTCCCTTTTTTTCCACCTACCGATAATGACTCATTTGCCCACTCTTTGTGCTTGTACGAGGGTTTAGAAGGATTGACATCTAGTCTCTTTTTTTCGTCATTTTCTCTGCCTTACGCCGTGCTCTGTATTGGATCGTGCCGAAGCGTTGATATATTGTCCTCTAAACTAGTCACTCGAAGAACGAAGTGACACTACGACGATACATTCTTCTTTTCATTTTGACTAACGTCGTTCTCCACAGGAACTACCTGCAATTGTTGTGAAACCCTAGTATACATCATCCACATATAGAGTTGTGTGATCGTCAATCAGGGTCCACTATGCATCCTTCTGTCCCTCTTCCTTCCGCAAGTTTTTCTTGTCTTTTGCATTGCTCCTTTCTTCTCTACTTATCATTGCCTATCAGGAGGCTCTGCCAGGTTCTAGGCCTAGCGCCAATGCGACTGCCGGCAATCACTAGAGTAGCTGCCGTGCGGCAGACCGGGGCCACCCATGCATGCATCTGCGCCACAACCGAATGTAACCTGAGGGTTGTATTGGCTGCAGCGTCTCATTGGTGCACGTCCACGTGTGGGATGCCGAAACTTTAAAAAAAAAGAATTCCCGCGCGTTGGCTGGCTATAAAGCTTATCGGGGCATGCCGAGGCTTGTCCGCGAGGAGGCATTCCCTGCAAGATGGACGGTAAGGTACTCGGCGCAACTCTTCTATAATCTCTCCTATCAGAGAAATGAGATAAGTCTTTGCAGGGAAAAAGCGGCGTAAGTTTGTCAATTACCCTCTAGTCATAAGCACTCAGCTCCGTTGTGAATTCATCGAAGGCTCCCAAACAGGAATATAGAAAGAGACGTCGTACAATAATCTCGTAGCCCTACCCGCTGTCTATAGTATATTATACCTACCGGCCTACATTTATCTCCACCTATGCAGACAGACACCTACTAAAGTGAGTGCTAATCGGTCTCCCGGACATGATGCGCCATCGTTGCCGACTCATGCCCTCCATCGTCCGTCATCTATTGCTCTGCGGCGTGCAGCGAGTTTCTTTGATTAGTCTACTAGCACATCATCTACATTACATCCCTAGATCTACGGCAAAAATTTTCCACCGGGATTAGTGATCCTTGATCTTGGACCCAGAGTTACTGAATAAGCTTGGCTCCTTTTTACTGACGCGTCGTTTATCAGCCACCCACACCCCTTGTCCCGGCCCCCTTGCGGTCGACTCAACAGGCCCTTATCGTTATGAATCGTCTCTGCATTCTCCACGTGAATTGAAAAATGAAGCGACCGGTTGTAACACTGTTGCAAAAGGATGATTCGGTCCACTTGTGTCGTCGCTGCGCAGCTCAACCTAAGCTCACGTGAGGCGGCATTGGAAGTCAAATCATCACAGGGTAATCATCATCCTCTTTGCCAGAAAGTTCTTTGGGCGTGCTCGCTTTCAAAATCTAAAAAGGGCAATTGGGCGTGATTGATTTTGTCTTCTGCCCTTGTTGTGTCGCAGAGGTAAAGGTTTTCAATCAGCACAGACTCAGCCATGGTCTTTGCCCGCACCAAGCCCGGTGGCCACGGCGCCGTCCCGGAGACACAAGCCGCTCATGATGAGATGGCCGGTCAGACGACGCTTGAAAACTTCAAGGACGAGCAAGCCGTCGTATTGCCTCACAAGAAACTCATGATGGTGTTTCCCGTCATTGCTCTCGCTCAGATGATTGCCTACCTCGACCAGACCTCCGTATCGACTGCCGTGCCCAGCATAGGCTCTGCTCTCAATATGGGCCCCTCTGTATCATGGGTCCCGACCAGTTTTCTTCTCGCGAGCACCAGTGTGCAGCTAATCAACGGCCGCTTGAGCGACATCGTCGGTCGCAAGCCTCTCCTTCTCATCTGTCTCGGGATTCTCGCCGCCGCCGATTTATGTTCTGGTTTTGCCAGATCAGGCCCTATGCTGATTGCTTTTCGAACCATTGGCGGTCTTGGAGGTGGTGCCATGTTAGTCTTCCGCTGCTCTTTCCGCCTGCTGCGGCACTTCCAGCCTTACAATGGATATCTTGCTAATCTGAGAGCAGAAATGCCCTTGTCATGATTGTCGCAAGTGACATCACTACACTCGAACAGCGCGGTAAGTATAATGGCTTCATCGGTGCCATGGTCGGTCTTGGCAACGGTATTGGACCGCTCATTGGCGGTGCCCTCACTCAAAAAGCGTCCTGGCGCTGGTGTTTTTGGTACATAACTCCCATCATTGCCTGCATCATGGTTCTTATCGCCATTGTCATTCCGCCCAGCAAGGTGCAGGGCAAGGCGAGTACCAAGCTCCAAATGATTGACTGGCTAGGTCTTGTCATCAATGTTGCAGCCGTATTATTCATCTTAGTACGTATTCATCAATCAAAGCTTGGTGCGCAAAAGGTAACCGTTAGTGTAGATTCCCATTTACGAAGGCGGCTCTAGGTACCCTTGGAAAAGCCCTCTTGTAATTGTCATGCTTATTGTCGGCGCTGCTTTGGTCGTGGCTTTCGTCTTCGTGGAATGGAAAGTCGCCAAACTTCCACTCGTGCCAAGTACGTCAAGCTGCCTAAACGTCAGCCATTTGCGGCATCGGGCAGTCATCGCAGGTCGCTAATTCTTCTTCAGTCCGGCTGTTTCAGAGTGACCTATCCGCGAACCTCATATTCGTGCAAGGCTTTCTTCACGGTGTGGTTTACTGGTCCAATTTGTTCTATGTCCCGCTCTATCTACAAAATGTACGCGGCTACAACCCTACGCTGTCTGGCCTCTTGATCCTACCCATGGTCGCCTCTCACGGCGTCGGTTCCATCATTTCCGGACAAATCATTTCACACACTGGGAGATATAATCCCACCATTATAATATCCAATGCGATATGGACTGTGGGAGCAGCGCTGCAAACAATTTACACCCGCAACACACCGATCTGGTCCATTTGTGTCATTGGGTTTCTGCAGGGCATTGGGATCGGCGGTGCCTTTCAACGTAGGTCCAACATGAGGGGTTCTTTTCACACGACCTTGGGAAGCTAACAGAAGGAAAAGCTAGCCTTGTTGCCTTGCTAGCACATTCGCGGAAAGCAGATCGTGCGGTCGCCAACTCCATGCGAAACTTTCTGCGCATCATGGGCGGTTCCCTAGGCTTGACCGGTCAGCTGAGTCCTACTCTGCGACTGCGTAAATATCGCTAATATTACATTACAGTGGCGGGCTCAATTTTGAACAACACACTAGGCTTGAAGTTGTCGGAAATTGTGCCCCAGGATGTTCTCGCGCGAATCAGTACCTCGGCATACTCGCTCAACTCTTTGGGCTTAACGGCCGACCAAATGAACAAGGTGACCGACGCCTATATGAGCGGCATACACACGATTTTCATCATATTCGGTCCGATTATTGGCGTGTGCTTCATCATAGCTTTGCTGGTCAAAGATGAGGGAGTCGCGGAGAAGGACGCAAGGGGACCGACCTCCACTACAGTCAATGAGCCTGATGTAGCCGTCGGGAGTATGGCCGCCCAAGAGATCCGGGTACAGAAGTAGACAGATTTTTTTTTGCATGAAATTTTGATAGAAAAGCTACAGAAACAGTATTCCAGCGTTCTAGTCAAGACTCTCGTGAAAGCTTGAATAATGTGACAGTCGCATAGCCGAGGGTAAGAAGACTTGGTAACACTGGTCGGTCCAGGTCCTCTTGCGGCTATTTTTGTCGTGTATAGAAACACCTGTACCCTGAAAGCGGTTTTGAATGATGGGTATTCTTCTGCCAACAATTACTTAGTTTGCTCTTTTTTTTGTAATGGATGATGGCTGAAATTGGCTTTCGATAGACGACGGCCAATTCTATTAGGTTTATTCCGCTGTAGCTAGATTTATGTTGTCTAACAACGTCGTCTATAAATCAGCCCTGCGAGCTGAATTGCCCTGTAAGAGCCTTCATACGGCGAATCCGCCCAGTCCTCTCGCCTGTAGGAGTTGAAACCATCCTTGTCGATGGGGCATACATGAATGACGCCTCGATACGTGATTCGCAATCCAAGCGCATCATATATGCTGGTGACTGGCAAGCCAGGGCCGCGGAGAATGGAAATCTGGTCAGATAGGATGAACCGATGGATGGCCGGAGCCATTTCAGCAAGTCTCGGCAAGGCCTTCTCTATAAGCGCCCTATTGCTAAATTAAGACATAGAAAGCTGCACTGAGCTTGGGGAGGCTGCCAAGGTTCGGCTATAGCCAACGAATTTCTATGTATGTAGCCTTCCTTGGCTCTCAACGCTCCCGTGCGCATGCCGTGGGATCATACCGCGGCCCCGGTCTTAGCCCATTGGATGATTTAGCGCCCCATGGAGTATGTCTGTGGCGTATAGCTAATTCTAGCACACCGAAGAGAGCCACAATGTACGGATCTGTCACGTGAAGATATACCTCACACTTTCGCCCGTTGTAATCTCTAATGAGCGCCTCAACTTCTACATTTATCCGATCAACGACGATTGTCACATCAGCCATGCCAGAAACAGTGATTATGAGAAGGGAGTGGTGTGGCTCGTCTGTCCCTGCGCACATCAGAACACCACTCCCTACAGCAGCAGAGCTTGTTCATCTGTGTCAAGAATCCCATAGGTTAGGCTATACTTCGAACTTAGCCTATCCTCCCGATGCGGAATCGCCAGCCTTTTGGATCAAATATGGGCATTCTGTCATTTGGAATGAGCTAGCCTCGACAAAGATGGCTCACGATGGGCTGCGCGGCCTTGACTCGCGTGTTAAAGCCCCAGCTATGTATTACGGCTGTCAGGTTCTCATCTCCTATAAAGATGATCTGGAATACACAAGCGGGCCCGTAGCCCGAACATACTTGGTGATGGACTATGTCCAAGGAAAAACGACTGGTCAATTGTTACAAGATCCGGCTAAAGACGAGGAAGCAAAGGACCGCATATATAGGCAGATAGCCCTCGCCATTTCCGAGTTGCACCGTATTCCAATACCACTAGGTTCCCGGCCTGCTGCGGTTAACGGTGAAAAGATTCGTCACGAGATCTTTGACGAGAATCAAGCTCCACTTCACTACCGCAATGTAGCTGAATTGGAGAATCATCTCAATTTGGTAAGTCACCGGATGAGGCCCGGCCATTGCTTGTTATGCAATACTAATCCTTGTCCCACTGCAGTTTCTTTCTATGACAAAGTCTCAACGTCGCATAGAGAAGCTTGATCAGGAACCAATGACATTTTGCTATTCTGACGTCTGGCTGGAAAATTTTAAGATTCATGACGATGGAACCATTACCATAGTGGATTTTGGGGATGCTAGTATCTTACCGGCCAGCTTCTCCAGATATACTCTTGCTGGAACCGGAGGCAAGATCCATCGAGATATCAGAGACATGGCTGTGGTGCCTAAATCTGGAAGCATAGATAATACACTTGCCCTAATGGCCGCCGCACACCCAATGATGAATGGCTGGGGCTCTTTTGCAAGAGCAGGTCGGAAGCTTCTCGGACACTACGCACCTGAGGAACCGGACCAAGTACACAAAGTTGTGAGGGATGCGCAAGGTCAGCCTCTAATTTTCACCATCAAACTACCGGAGCGGTCACAGGATCCGTTATTTAGACCGCAGCTTCCAACATTCACGGGGCCTCCGTCACTGACGGGGCCGCTTCCACCACCTCCACCGCCGCTTCTGCCGCTTCCACCGCCAAATCAAGTGAATTTCAGTCTCTCCGAAAGTCATCAAATATGAAGGGGTCGGTCACGGGTGTAAGAGTCTTGATCGCACCATGCGAATGCCATGCGGATGCGAAGGATGCGAATACGCTGAAGACCATTATTTGTGGTCAAGGTTTCATGTAGATCGTCTTTGTTCTCACCGCTGACCGCTAGCCATGTTAATATAGGGCAGCATATCTGTTGGTAGGAGATGGGAGGTGGAAGCGCATGATCAACTGTTCCCGGGCCCCATAGACTGATTGTGTGAAAGGTGCGAGCAGTTGGGATTTTCCTCCAGTTACGCTCTACTGCACCCCAACAAGATACAGCATTTACCAGAGCTTAGTATACAACGAACCAAACGAAGTCCAAATAAATAACGAACTCGGGGAGCGCACGGCCGAGTGATGCCACGCCCTGATACCGAAGCGCAACGAGCTTAGTTATTACTCAGTGGCCACAGACCCCGCCACTGCACGGCTTGACGTCAACCCAACTACGAGGGCCCTTTGACGCGGGGGTTCGTTTCATTCCGTCATATCGCGACAAAACGTCGGACAGTTACTACCACCACCAATTACCACATCTACGACGATCTTACACAGGAAAAAGGCATCCGATGGGCTACAGCATTACCCGCGCATACGAGTAATTCCTATTGATCAAGTCTATCTCTTGGAAAGATCTGGTAGGAACAAATGCACACGATTTGTCAGTTGGTGCCGACTCCAATACTGTTCGTAGATATGATAATGGTAAGCTTACTGGGCATACTTTCCTGGGCGTCTCGGGCCGCCTCTAGGGTATACCACGAAGTGGGGTCGCGGGTGAATAAGCAACCTTTTTTCCCAGTTAACAAAAATATATATTACGCCATTTACAGTACCTGCTACAGTGAATGCCTTCATTACTTCCAAATGCCTTTGTAGACTCTACTTTTTTAAAATACATTTTCGTACTACTTAAAATAATTAAAGCAAAACATGGGGCAATACCCTTGTAGTTTGATTAGGCACGTGGGTGGAAAGTTTTTCGTCTTGAGGACCGGTCCGTCCTCCAAAGCACTGTAAAATAGAAGAGTTTTTCATAGGCCACCCGAGCTACCCTCAGCGTCTCTCGAACTCGACGATTGCGGCCCATCATGGACACCATTCGACGGTTGCAAGGCACCAGCTCGGATCTTGTCGAGAAAGTTCTACGTCTTGTCAAGTCTTTCATCCCTGGCATCCTTACCGCGCAGGCTGTCACTGATGTATCACATGTTGGTGCGGCCGAAGCCAAGCCCATCACGCCGCCCGAAGCCACCGAAACGCGCGGAAAATACAGATGCCTGGTCGAGTATCATTCTGCGCTATTTTCGATTGCGTGGTCTGGCTCATGGGACTATCCTTCTCTAGAGGGGTTCACACCCAGCAATGACCTTCTCGAGCCCAGCGAAATTGATCTACATCCAGACATGAGGCTGCTATGGCGCAGATCGCGGCTTGTCGATTATGGAGCGCACGCTTGCATCAGGATCGCCGACGCCCAAGAGTTTCCAATCATCAAGTTGGCACGTCCTGATGATGACATCTCTATTCGGTCGATCGAGCAAGAATTCAACATGCTCCGCAATATCAAGAACACGGGTTTCCCAACAGTCGATTTTGCCCCCCACCCCATCACAGTCGACGATGCGGTCTTGGGTTACCGTATGCGGCAGTTGACCAAGCTCGACGACGGCGAATTGAATGTACGCTGGGAGGAGTTGCTCAAGCTGGTTGAGCAGCTACATAAGACGGGTTTTTGCCACGGAGACTTGCATCCGAGTAATATTATGAAGGACAACGGCAATCGCCTCATCCTCATCGACTATAGCTTCGGGGGTCGGATCGGCACCTTGGTACCCGACTTTATGCCCCGAGGGCGATTCCGTAGCGGTGCATACAGTCCTGACGAAGACCTTGAATCTTTAAAAAAAATCTCATGCACTATGTAAAGCTACAGTTTGCTTTTCCTACGGTCGGTGCTCACCGCACCAGCCGGAGAACCAAGTAATGACGACCTTGGTGACGCCCGGACATTTATCCGTCCCTTTATTTGCGCAATCCTCCTGTGATCCTGCTTTGATTTCGCAAGAGCACATTGCGTACTTCCTGACATCTTGCTTGTACAGTTTCTTAGTGATCGTTGGTCTATGGTATCATTCTGTCAGATGCTGCGAAGTTAAACAATACTCTCGGACGGTTATGTAACGACAGCGTACCAGCCAGCAATAGTTAATGCTATGCCAATGTCGACGTTGCAAAGAGAGTTTATATTTCTTTTGTATCTCAAAGATGTGTCTTCTTTTGGAACGAGAAACATTCTATGGAAGAGGGGAAGCACCCTTCTATGCAAGCCGACGATTAGGTAGTGCTGATATTAATGTCGGGAAATGTGCGCATTGCGTCATTATGAGAGAGCCCGGCAGGTCATCAAGCCTTATCCGACATCGGGCAGTGCATTCTGTCACAGCCCAGCCGTGCTATCAGGCGATATATCGATGTTGTGTGACCCCAGAAACGCCACCACGTCATGAGGTTGTGCGGAACTGAGTGTTGAGATGGGACTCTTGCGGCGAAGTGAAAAATCTAAAGGACGGCTCACTCCTTTTCTACGTTTAACTCTAGAAGCCTCACGGATAAATCTACTCGTTATAATTCACTAGAATCTTTTTTTAGTTAATGCTGTTATTGAAGAAAGTTCTTAGACCGTTAGCGAAATGGTAAACGACATACCCTGAAGCCTTCACCTATCGACACGGCGAGAGACGTTGTAAGATGCTCGCGGTACTCATGGAGTGGTATTCATAGATCTAGTACTGTAGAGTGCTACTTAGTAGGTAACCTAGACAACAACTGTTCAAGTTTTTCTGAGCCCCAATCACAGACAATGTCCCTCAGCCGCCCATCCTGAAGCACGATGAATACATCTCTTCCTTTCCTCATGTACTCTCCTATATTGCCGAATCGGTGTGCGACCATGATTACTGTACACCCCGCCCTGGTAAGTTCCTGGTCAACTATTTGATGCACAGTTGCTTCTGTTTCGGCGTTCACAGATGAAGTGAGCTCATCTAAAAGCACTGTCGGCTTGACGCCCTCACTAATCAACAATTTAAGCTTGACAATCGTCCGCGAGAGCGCAAAAAGCTGCATCTGACCCCCAGAGAGCCATGAGAATGATGAAAGGTTTTGGTCTAAAATTGTGTGGCCATTGATAGCGCGTGAGACTTCTCCAGAGAAATTGTCAATATTGCCAAAGTGAGACCAGAGCCCCGATCTCCGTAATGCAAGGATCAGGTCTTCGTCCACGGCAGAGTTCGTCGGGTCTAGATTGAAACGGAGGGTCTCATTCGGTAAGATCAGGGCGTCTTGGGAAGCCGTAATGAAACAGCGTTTCCTTAGAGTTTCGACGCTTACCTGCCTTACGTTGATGCCGTCCAGAATTATCGCGCCAGCTTGTAGCTCTACGAGGCGTAAAAGAGCGGCCAAGAGCGTGCTTTTCCCACTATCAGTCGAATTAATTCCCTGTTCCCTAGGTCGACAAAGATGGCTTGATATACCTTCCTGTTCGCCCACACGCAATGACTTTCTGGCCTGGATTGATTTGTAGACAAATATTTCTAAGCGCTACTGTACCATTTCCAATTGACAAAATTAGAACGAGCTGACTTGTCTTCTGACGTATATTCGTCGAAAGGTTACTCACACATATGAGATTGTGGCGTTCTCGAACTGGATCTCGCCTTTGACAGGCCAATGCTCCGGGCACATTCCTCCGGAAAGGTGGTCTTCGGATGATGTCATCTCTTCGAGAGCTTTGATGCGTGAGATGGAGCCAAGTGAAACCTCCAAAATTGCCCAGCTGTCCACCAACTTGAGCAGAGTCTTGTTTGTGACCATCGTGATACTCAGGGCGATAGCTACCTGGCTTTCTTTGATAGAATTACGGAACACCACAGTCAAAATCATGACTACAATACTGATAACAGCAACGAGAAGATCCAGGACTAAGTTTAACCACCTTTTTAAGCACATTAACAAGTGTTGTGGACGTTGAGACTTGTCCACGCTTACGGCGTTGGCCTCCGCCACCGCGCGCGACCAACCAAATGGCCGAATAGTTTCGAGACCATCAATCTGTTAGGAAAGTATTAGCTTTGGCATATCATTGACGACAGACATACTGATTCTAAAAAGTTTAAAAAGATACGGGCGCGAGCCCCAGTCTCTAGAAATCGAAGTTGCCGAGACGCTCGGAGGTATAGTTTCTGTACTCCGTAGACGAGCATTACGCAAACTGGTAACGTGAAGGCCAGCCGCGTCTCCGCCATACATAGGAATATAGTTTGCATTACAATTTTAGAAGACTCTGCAATAAAACTCAGTCGAGAATCGCCTAGAAAAACTGCAATTTTACTCTCGCAGATGCGACATATGTGTGATGACAGTCTACATTGCCGAAGGCAGCTGCTTATCTATCTGTTGAAGATCTTGACTGAACCTGGGCAACCTCAGTCTATATTTCATGAAGCCAAGCAGTGGGCCTACCTAGACAAAGACGACCCAAGCTCCGTCTGTGAAAAGTGAGACAACGGCGCACTACGCCTTATCAGCCATGAATATGCCATCTAACTGTTCATTATATACTGACCGGGCTATTGTATGAAGAAGCCGTAGGTGTAGTCGAGCTCCTGATTGCGGCGCGATTCGAATAAGGACAGACCTATTGGACAATTCAATGAAAAAGTCTTTTCTCACATGCTGCAGATAGCATACCACATCTGCGCAGTCGTAGAAAGCCACGATAGAATTGATAAGAGGAGGAAGCCTGTCAGATAGAATGTGTTGAAGCGTCCTCTAGCCTCTGTCCACAGCATGGAAACGCGTCTTCTTATGTAACCTTGCTTTTGGCATAGCGTTAGAACCTCGCAAGGCTACATCTAGATGGAGCGGGTGGAGGGTCAGAATGAGCACCCCTGACGCGTTGATGAGCAGAAGACTGTAAAAGCAGACTGCTACCGTGAAGCTCTGGATGGTTGATTGTGTGGACAAGGGCAGCTTTCCGGGCAAATATGGATTCGCTTTCGATGTGCGCATTGACCGTTGCGCTGATTTAAAAAACGTAGGGTCATCGTAGGTTTGCGAAAATCGCTTTGGTGGCAGAATGTAGAAAGACGATTCTGGGCAAACGAGCAGGAGGCCTGAAGCGTACTCCTTTCCGAGGGACAAGGTCCGTCTATTGTTGGAAGGGGTGGGTGGAATATTTCGTGATGAATTTCAATATGTAATGGTTGGTAAATTTAATCTTAGCAAGTAGGATACATAGAACTTTCTTTTATCTCTGGTTATAGGGTATTACAGCAGCAGCCATGATTGCTTAACTCGATTATGATAGATGGCAGTAAAAGGCTATCATGGCATCTTCAATTTTCTATCATGAAGATCACCACGGAACCGACCACATGGTATGTTATTCAGGAGCGCAAGCGATCATAACCAGCAGAGATAACCCATCTCAGTTCCCTAATGCTCTCCGCCAACTGCCTATTGGGGTTCTCGAGTTTTTCTAGAGCGCATTCTCTCTTCTACAGAGACATCCAGTAGCTAATATTTACCTTGATGTCCCTCGCTTTAATGGAAATGGGACTTTCGTCTTTGAAAAACCTGGCTCTGTTAAAATGCTCACCGCGAGGACTTATGGCTAGACCACGCCGGTATGAATACTCTGGGTTTAATAATACACAATTTATATTGCTTCTTCACATATTTCTATCATGTTTCATTCACCGGAAAGAAGAATTCGAATTAGGCATTTGCTAAGCAGAAATGCTTAAAAAGCTAGATGACCCCGGCAAAGGCACAACTTTATCCATCTCAGCCTTGAGGGGTTTGCCGATCGCTCCACACACGATCTTGTCACAGAACACCACCCCGCCGGTCGGCGCCTTGTGCGCGGCGAGCCGGTCGGCCACAAAATCAACAACTTGCTGGGCTGTCAGTTGCGCCTTGGCGTGTTTGACCACATATGCCATGCATTCTCTGTCCTGGCTGTCATCTCGAGATTGCGTAGACGTAACAAGGGCGTCGGCAATGCTGCTATTTTGCAGGAGGACCTGTTCTACCTCGGCGGGTGCGACCTCTTCATACCGAACCTTGAAAATTTCTTTGAAACGTCCTAGGATGGTGAGAATCCCGGTTTCGGGATCTATGGCGCCCTTGTCGCCTGTGCGAAACCACCCACCCTCACCGGGCAGAAACGCGTTCCTGGTCGCCGCCTCGTCGTCGTAGTAGCCACTGAAACACTCAGCGCTGCGCACACAAAGCTCACCGGCGTCGCCAGGCTTTACTGGCTGCAAATTTTCAGGATCCACGATTCTGCGTGGCAATTATCAGTTAATTGGTAAAATGAAATCTGTGATAAGAAGAAAGAAAAGCATCCTCGCCGGCATAAGTTACTTACTTGGCCTCCTGGTGTGTTGCTATTAAGCCAATTTGGCCAGTCACCCAATCGTCATTGACAGTAGCGACGCTCACTGTACCGGCCTCTGTGCTTCCATACCCAGTATAGACGATCGATTCACGTGGAATAAGTTTTCTAAACATTTGGACTGTTTCCTGTCGACAGGGTGCCCCGGTGAAGACTACTGACCGCAACGAAGACAGCGGCGAAGAGGAACTCCCACGCGGGGGATGAAGCAGGTTCGATATAATCTCCAAGTTGCGGGGGGCAATCATGATTTTGCAAATACCCAACGAGCAGATTCGGTCTACAATAGTTGGGCCATCGTTGAACCTTGAGATGAAGAGGGTATGGTAGTCCAGGCAGGCGTGGAGGTGGATCGTGGCGCCACTTGCATGGTACTGTCCGATGGTCAGTAGACAGGTCTGGTCTTGCGATGGACCGGCGTCGGCCATGGTGAACCTGGCCACCAGAACTTCATGGGTAAAGACAGCTGCCTTGACAGAGCCCGTCGTGCCGCTCGTGAATAATCGAAGCGCCTGTCGTGTGGACGGATCCTTGCCCGCGTTGGCGTTGCGAAACCGCGAATCGTTTACGCCGTCAGTGAGCTTGCTGAGGCTGGCCTGGGCGCCGCTGTAGGAGTCTCGACCGGGAGGGTCGAAAACGAGAACCATGCTCCGCGGCAAGCCGAGGTCCCGGACCGTGGCCATGGCCATGTCCACAAACTCGGGCCCGACGAAGAGCCACTTGAGGCCGGCGACGTTGATGGCGGTGGCGAGCTCCGCCTGCTTGACAAAGGTCGGGACACCAGCGAAGACGGCGCCGGCCGCGACAACGCCGTCGGCCAGTGCCCAGTAGTATATATCGTTGTGGCTGAGCAGGCCGACCCCGTCCTGGTCAGCTATGCCGAAGCGCTGCAGCCCGATGGCGATGCGCTTCACCGTGGCGCTGTACTCATGGCGAAGAATCCGGCGGCTTGGCTGCTCCGCGTCAACGAGGAGCTGGTCGTGGTGCTGTCAGTGATTGATTCTCAGAAAACAGTGGGAGTCCCCGCCCTCGCCCGGCAACAAGCTCCGTCTCTACTAACACTTACCGGACGAGGTCGTGCCGCCTCATCTTGGGGAAGAACGGAAAACAGACGAGTCGTATGATCCATGTGTAAGAAGCGTGTCATGGGAGAAAAGGAGATGCTCTGCAATGTGCAGCTGCGACTGTGCTAATTCAAGCATTCTGGAGTTCAGTCGTGTCGCTTTTATAGTCGGGCGTGGCAACCTATGTAAAGTTGGCGGCGGAAGAGGTGGGAGGACGAGGTATAATGTTGTATCGAGTGCAAGGAGAAATAGCTAATCAGTCCATGCCTACAATGTCACGGTGGGTGACGCAATGTACTACTTGCTGCATAATATGATATGTGTGCATGTAACGTGGGTCTTATCTCGGCACGCGAACAGTGCTTGGTCATTCCTATTTTACCTGATTCTGACTGTTTCTAATGCGACAATGGGGCACAATCTGCTGATATGCATGCATGCAATGGGGAGCAGGGCTTTCCCGTTTTCATTGATGTCATGTCGCGATTCTATCATTCTAGGGCACCCTCGTACAATGCAGGAGGTTAGTTCATGTGCTGTGGTTACAAGGGCAACGGAAAGTAGCCTTTATAGGCATAGCGGTCCTATTTTTGAGTACATGGCCAATGTTTCGGCTCGCCGTACAGTGGCCAAACAAAAGCTGCTTGTGCACTCCTCTTCATCCTTCACTACATGGTCGAGTCAATTAAGCGAGTCGCTCACCTGCAGCGACTTGTTACGCCAGTGATGCCCCTTGAAGAAGAAACGCCAACGTCAAGTTGTACTGTACATACAACATACTGTAGGTACTGTACTGTAGGTCCTACGGCTGTTCAAATGGACGCCTTCTCCACTTCGGCCCTTGAACAACTTCTCGTTCAAGTATTGCCACTAAAGATCTGCACTAGGGGCCGTTCGAGCCGGGCTGTTGACCAGGCGCGCCCTACTACTACTGCTAATGCGGGAGGGGCTCTAACAGCTTTCTGGCACAGCGTGCTGTCTTTCTAATCGTTTTCAGGCTCCGGACATATGCTAGGGGGCTTTTTTTTTCCACTCCCAGGTACTGAACTATGTACATACTACTGTAGTATGTAGAGTTTGTAGGAGGTAGTGGGCTTCTCCGCTGGCCTTGACATCCACTGGGGCAGGTACAGTACATACCTACTGTAGGTATACAAGTTGTATCCCTCGGTGGATCGTTTATACTAGCTATATAGTACCCCGAGCGCGAGGGATTCAGTGGAGGTTACAGTACTTACACACTGTACAGTACCTACTAGTACTGTACTGCTGGTTGGGAACGCCGCCATTTAGGTCTAGGGTTTACACATTCCGTAGCTACTGTACAGTACGGCAGTGGGCAGCTGTCACAGGACCAGCTGGCAGGCTAGCAGCCACCTGGATCCTGCAACATCATTATCCCCACCAGCCTCGCATCACAGCAGCCATGTAAGTTGCCAAGCAGCCAAATAGTCCTTGCCGGATTCCCTCTTCCATGGCCAACCGCCCCCTGACCTGCTATCAAGTCCACTTTGGCACCTCGACCTCGCCTTCGGTCCATCCCGCAACACATCGACAATTCTCCTCTGGTTGACCGCACCAGCACCGGATAGTCGGGCAAGTGCGGAGACGACGACAACGACGACGACGGAGGCCGCAGGCAAAAGGCTTCTTAACGGTGCGTCACCCTTGAATCGCTTCTATTTGTTCGAAGCTAGAATTCAGCGACCCTAAAGACTATTATTGCTTAATTCGGTGCGGCCATTTAAACGCAGCAATGCCTAGCGGCCCATTTCCCGTGGGCGAGACACTGAAGAACCCGTCATATCACATCATTACATGATTTGAAGGCGTGGAAACCAAGGCCCTGCCAGCTAGGGAAATTGCATACCTGACAGCAATCATCCTGCCCATGGGTTTGGGGACAGTCGCGTGTATCCAACAACCAAGGTCACGACAAGACATTGTAAATATAATGAATAACTCGAAAGGATAACTCACTAGGCCCCAGCAACAGCAAAAAAAAAAAAAAAAAAAAAAAAAAAAAAAAAAAGAAAGAAAAAAAAAACCTACGACAAAAAAGAAATAAAATAAATGGCCTAGTAATCAGCAACTAACAGCGGGTACTTGATTGCCGGCCCCTTTTCCGTATTGCGAAAGAAAGAGGCGACCGTCGGGTGCAGGCCAAGTGCCTCTGCCTTTTCTGTCCAGCTCTCAAAAGACAGAATCTGAGCCTCACCCGCTCCATCATGTATGAAACTGCTCAGAGAATCAAAATCAATGTTGACGCTTCCGATGCTGTGCAGAAAGCGCACTCCCTCCTGACAATTGGTTGGTGGCTCGGCCAACGCGCTCTTCAATATGTCCGCGGCACACTCTTCCACCGGTACAACATTCAGAAAGCCCTTGAGTTTGGACGAAGATGGAACCGCCCGCATTAGTCGCGAGAATTTCATCAAATTTTGAAACAAGTCCAGGTCTGGCACATCGTCGCGCTTTATATTGGAAGGGCGATGCACAGTTACGGCGAGACCGAGCCGTGCATGACACTTTTCCAAAATCTGCTCGCTCGCCCATTTCGACGCCGTATACCCGTCGGCGCCGTCCGCCGGTGGCGGATATGCCGCGGCCGAGACCTGATGAAACTCGTCCTGTCCGGTATACAGTGCGACACCAGCCGTCGAGATGTAGTGAAGCGGTATGCCCCGAACAAGAGAGAGCCGCGCGAGCTCTCTCGTGGAGGACACGTTTTCGGCCTTAAGGGAGCGGTAGTGCTTTAGATGGGAGACGTTTGCCCCGTTGTGAATCACGACGTCGGCTTCGGAAAAGATGTCCCTGGCCTTTTCTCTGCCAAGGCCGAGCAGTGGCTGAGCCAAGTCACCAGCGTGTATATATATTTTGTTGGACGCGATATCTTCGAGAATGCTGCTTGATCGACGGACGGCGATGCAGTGAATCTTTCGCACCACATCGTTCGTGACGAGTTGCCTCAAAAGACCTCTGCCGAGATGGCCCGTCGCCCCCGTCAGCACCACGACAACGCCATCGCCCTTCTCGTGCTTCTGGCGGATACCAAGCGTATTGTCAGTCGTAAACTCCGGCTCCGTCTCTTCATCCCAGGAAATGTGCGCCGCGGCGACTTCCAAGCGCTGTTCTTCCATCAAAACAGCCATGCGGGCCAGGGTACTGGAACCAAACATAGAGACTAGATCCAAAGACACCCCCGTGACCTTGCGGATTCTTGTTTGCAAATCGACCAGAAGCAGCGAATTGCCCCCAACGTGGAAAAAATCCGCGTCGGCCCCGATATGATGTCTTTTGTAGATCTCGTTTGGTATGATCTCTGCCCAAAGCCGTCTCAGAAAATCTTCGTCCCTCGTGAGCGCGGCCGCGGTCCCTTCGGAAGCTGCCATGCCAATGTCATCAGGCAGGGGCAGCGAGGCCACAGCGCGGCGGTCAAGTTTGCCAGCAGTTCCGCGCGGTAGTTGATTGACCGAAACTACTGCGGCAGGCTTCATGTGATTGGCAAGGGGCAAGTTTGAGAGCAAGTGCGCTAGGCAGTCCTGCTTCTCTGCGGCGGACACGTTGCTGCCGAACACGGCATGGGCAACCAGAAAATCGGCGGCGCCTTGGATAGATCTGTTAGTGACAGCAACTTCATGGATGAGATCGCCCGCCTTCTGCAATATTGCACTCTCAATGTCTCGCATGTCGATCCTAAGTCCTCGTAATTTGACCTGAGTGTCTCCCTCGAGTCGGCCTTGAACCATCAAGTGACCATTTGCCAAAAGTCGGCCGCAGTCGCCAGTTCGATGAATCGTCTGCCAGCCTCTCTTGACATGTTCAGGACTCGAAAATTTGTCCCTCTCAAAACGGGAACTTGTTTCTTCCTCCCTATTCAGATATCCAACGGCAACGCCAGCACCACCCACTACAATCTCTCCGGCGAATCCAACAGGTAGCGGTCTTCCATTGTGGTCCACGATCTGAAAGTACGTGTTTGGTGCGGCTGGGCCGGCGGCAGTCGGTATTGCGGCATTCGTTTCGATATAACAAAGTTCGAGCCGATTGCTTGAACAGGTTACCTCTGTAGGCCCATACGCATTGAAAAGCCGGGGAGCCGTCTTCCCAAGGGACTTGAAACTTGTCAAAAGTTTCTGAGAGACGGCTTCACCGCCAGAGATAGCGTACCTCCAGGGTGTCTTCCGCAAGTTCGCGGCACCATGATTGATCCACGAGAGATATTCCGACGGAGTTGCCCCTGTGAAGGTTATTTTCTCGGAAGCCATGCATTCGGTGATTGCAACAGGATCTGCATGCATGCTCGCGTCGCAGACGTACAAGAAACCCCCAAAAGCCAGAGCAGCGAATATCTGGGTTATTGACATATCGAAACTGGGCGAGCTCTGATGCAAAACTCGCTCTTTATCAAATCCGTACGAAATAGCAGAGAATTCGACTTCGTCTCGCAAGCTGCTGTGACGTATGGGGATGCCTTTGGGTGTACCAGTCGAGCCACTCGTATAAAAAATAGCCCCGACAGCATCGGCGGTGGCTCTGTTTTGCAAGGAAACTGTTGCGCTAGATTTGAGCGCCGAAAGATCGATTATCTTGGCTTCATCTCTCTGACCAAGAATCAGCCCTGTATCGCCCGTGGTGTACTTGTCAACCAGTATTACCACGGGCTTGCAGTCTTCAATAATACTAGCGAGTCGAGCTGATGGCATACTTGCGTCCAGAGGAATATAGGTGGCACCGACATAGAACGCCGCAAGCAGCGAGCATATCCAGTCGGCAGAGCGTCTCTCGAAGACGCCGATTCTGTATGGACCATCCACACTAGCTACACTTCGCAGCTGCGCAGCTATGCCCAGCACACGATCAAACATCTCACAATAGGTTAAGCTCACCCCAAAGTTATCTTTGAGGGCCTGGCTGCTGCTGTACTGCGCAACCATGTCTTCCACGCGATGAATCAACGTCTGCGGCCAACTTGACTCGATAATGTCGCCCTGTCCGAGTTTCAGGGCCGCTTGCAAGCTCTGCTCAGTGAAGATAGAAATAGAGCTGAGGGGTTGTGTCGAATTTCGCGAAACCGAGTCCAAAACTTCGATGTAAGCGGCCACGATCTGTTGCACATCATCCATGGAGTATAGCGAAGCCTGCCCCATGACCTTGATGATGCAACCAGAATCATAGTGTATAATATCCAGATTGATATCATAAGCAGTCTTACCGGTTTCAAAACTCATCATCTCGAGTTCTAGATCGCCAAACGCGACTCTCTCCTGTGCGCCCTCTCGGTAGTCAACAAAGGCTTGGAAAAGAGGGCTATGGTGTTGCGAACGCGGCGCACCCAACTCGTCTAAAAGAACCGCGAATGGCACGCGCGAGTGATTCAGAGCGCTCAAAACAGTTTTTCGTGTGCTATCTAACATCTTCTCAAAAGGCTGCTGCTCGTTGTTATCTGCAAATCGCAGCGGTAGGAGATTGACAAATGGTCCAATGCTGTCGAGCGTGTCATGACCGGTGCGACCAGCATCGCCAATGCCAATGCAAAGATCTTGGATGCCTAACAGTCGAACGAGCAGTGTTCTGAATGCGGCCAAGTAGAAATGGAAAGGCGTTGATCTCAGAGACCGGCTCTGCTGCGTGATTCTAGTACTTAGCTCTTGGTTGAGGCGGATATCCTCAGTATTGAAGTCGTACTTTGTCACAGCTGTGCGTGACTTTGCATCAGGAAGTGGCAGAATGGGAAGAACAGCGGGCATATCTCGAAAAACAGATTTCCAGTATGCAATTGAGCGTCTCCATGTACCGTTCAGCCCTTCCTCCATCTGACGGAGTGAAAAATCAAAAAATTGCAAAGGCTGCCCCAAGGTATTGCCAGTGTATGCTTTTTCAAGGTCTCTCATTAGGACCTGTTGACTATGACCATCGATATTGATATGGTGACAGCCGATCAGGAGATAATTCTCCGACCGCGACTTTGTCAATAGCATAATTCGCATTGTATCTCCTACTTCCAGGTTGTATCGGTATGATTGCAGCTTCTGATATTCCTTAAAAGCTTCCGCCTCATTGATGATGGGATACGTCTCTAGCTCTAGCTTCGCGGTACTCATAACACCTTGTAAAGGCGAGTCATCGGCTCCCAAGTAAAAGCGCGTTCGGAGGCTCTCGTGCTGAGCGGCCACCTCGTCCACGGCGCGTTTGAGATCGGCGGCGCGCACATTACCTCTGAAACGGAATAAGCCGGAGTGATTCAGAGTAGCGGGGTCCTTGGAGAATATGTGAACGAACCAGAACATGGACTGCCCGTGCGAAAGTGGATATGACCTGACTGTGTCCAGCGGTTGTGTGTCGTGTAGCTCTTTGATGGCTTGAATAGTCGTAACCTCATTGCTGGGTTGGCCGAACTCAGAAGCAAGAGCTGACGACACCGCCGTTTCATCGGGAGTGTCGACACCGGAAACAGAACTGGCTGATCGAGATTCAGAGACGCTATTCGAGCCAAGTACGGTCGCCGATGATATCGCGTCGTCGGTTTTGACCAATGCATTGTTATTGTCCTCCAACTTTTCAAGACTAGGCGTCATGTCTCGATTCATTTGCGACAGTGCATGATCCAGAATTTCGAGGATAGATGCGCCACCCAGAATTTTAAGTACAGGAACATTAGACTGCATGTTCTTGACAAACCAGGTCCGGATCTCTACAGCCACGAGCGAGTCGACGCCGAGCTCATCCATGTGCAAGCCCAACACTGCTTCCTCCGATCGCCCCTGGCCAGGGTGGACCTTCAGAAGACTTTGAAGTTTCAGCAGAAAAGCATCTAGTGATGAAGTGGTCAGATTATGAGTCAAAACGTGATCAGCAGCGCAGAGCAAGTACCTTTGACTATTGAAAACACCTGTTCTCGAGCAGTGGCCTCCTGGAGTCGGATTTTCAAGGGAACGGCAGCCGTCCCAGCGTTGCCATTGCTGGCATCATCTGATTGAGCTGTGACAATTTGATGCGAGAACTTGGGATTATCAAACCATATAGGTTTATGGGTATCCGCGGACTTGATCTGGCGAAGACCGGTTGAAATCTCCGACTCAAGCTCCGAGTCCGGTAGACCTGTCAGAACTGCCTCGGCAAATATCTGATGGAACATCTGCTCCGACATAAACATATAGCCTCCTTTGTGTAGATTTGCCTGGCCAGCGTCATCCACCTCGCGAGTGACATATCCGACCCCGATAATGACCCCGATGTTGATGACAGAGGAAGCCAATCCGCGCTTGCGGCGCTGAGCGCTGAGACTCATCATGTAAGCATTTGCTGCCGTATAATTTGACTGGCCCATATTACCGACAACGCCAGTCATAGAAGAAAAGTAAATAAAAAAGTCAAGCTTCGTATCATGGAATAGGTGCTCCAAATTCATGCTGCCTTGTACTTTTGGGCCCAAAACAGTCTTCATCATGTCGTCGTCCATATCTCGGAAAGACGTGTCGCGGAGCACCATGGCTCCTTGAGCTACACCGGCAATTGGTGGTAGGGTTCTGCAAATATCGTCATAGCAAGATTGAAGGCTCTTTAAGTTGGTAACGTCACTGGAAACTGTCAGCAGTCTCGAAATGTGGTGGCGGCATACTTGTTCGTAATTCATACCTAGAAAGAACCTTGACGACAGCACCTAGGCGATGCACTTTTTCAAGCCACTTCCCTTCTATTTTCGGGTTGCGGCTAGATAGGACGAGGTGCCGCGCTCGGAGTCTAACCATCCACTCACATAGCGACAGTCCGAGATCACCGGTGAGACCGACCAGCCAGTATGTACGATCAGGTTTGAAGCTGATTGTGTCCTGGACTGGACATATCCTCGCCGGAATGGGCCCGTAAAGTCGCTCATCGAAAGCCTGGATCCATTGAAAAATAGCCCGACGGTCAGAAGTCTGGTCAAAAGACGCAGCTATTCTAATGTCGATCACGTTGGCATATGGTTTCTCTTTCTCTTGCATGCTACTTCGCTTCCTATCGATAGTGGCCTTGAAGACTTCTTGAAACGTGCTACCGCGGGCGCCTCTTGAAACATAAGAAAACGTTTCATAAATGTCCACGATAGACTGTTGGGTAGCAAAAGGCGGGAGGCACTGGCTGATTTCGCGACCGAGGCAACGTCCATCCTTGCTGACCGACAAATCGACAAATTTTCGTACGTCCCTTGGTACTATGCCAGCAACAGAACGTTTAGAAGCGCGAGGCTGAAGCATAAGATGTTCTGTATCTGGACGGTCGTCGACTGTCGTAACGATGACTAAGACGCCCTTTTCCGCCGACCTTTCGGCCAATGTGCTTGCCAAACTGTTGCTTGGTTCGTTGATAAGTAAAGTATCCCCATCAGAGAGGCAAGACAGGAAATGGGCCGAGAGAAAGTTCTCGATTGTAGAAAGCAGCAATTCCAGCTCTTGGCCGTTCTGAACGGCAACAGGGATAACAAAATCCCTTGCAACCATGACGCATGATGCGCATGCATCCGTCAAGGCAATGAAGTCTTGGGAGGTCTCCTCATTCTTGCCATAAATGATAAACAAGCGGGTTCCAAATTCGTCCACCGGTATGGACGAAACCGAGGAGTAAATGACTCGGAGCAGAACTGCGTCGCTCGACTTTCGCGCTTGTAGGTCGCTCACAGGAATGCCCTTAATGAGGCTGAAGCTGGACTCGCTATACACGGATGACACCACAAATTCAGATGAATCGACGTCTTCGAATATTGTTCTGCGTGCAGCGTTATAGCGGTTGTTTCTTTCGGCACAGGCCATAACGCGGGGGATGAAGATACCATCTGCCGTGTAGGATATTTCGGGCTCTATAGAATATAGCATACCATTCATGGTGCCCTGATTGTTCCATTTGTTGGCAAACTCAAATCGTAACAATGCGTCTGCAATACCATCAGCACCAAGCTTATCAATGCCAAGGCCAGTATCGACGTCGATAAATTGAAGCTGAAGGCCAGGCATCTCCCACAGCATGGAACGGCCAAAGCCAACAGACATGTTGGCATGCGGGATATCAGTGCGACAGCCTTCAGTGAACCATACAATAGTTCTGGCGTTTTCGAAGCCTATCTTCAGGCCTTCGAGGCACTTTTTGGTCAGGTCCGAGAAGATCGGGTTATCAAGATCGGTGAGCACCAACAGGGTGCTCACCGATGAAACATCATGCGGCAGCAGATCTTCAAAGCTTCGTCGAGTCTTTACACTGCGATATAGTTTTCCGATCATGGAAGAAATTTTTCGAACTAATTTGGTCGTTTTCAAGGATGTGCCACCAATGATGACGAGGTCGCTAACCAGCGTCTCATTGCTGAGCCCAAGTGAGTGAATTTCTGCCATTGGCTCACGAAGCAAGCTGAAACGATCGTCGATTGCCTGAGAGACGATGACAGATGCTGGGAACGGCAAGCGATCAATGTCTTCAGTAATAGAATCAACACCACTAAATCCCGTCTGTCGAAGCAACGTATCCCATTCCGTGGGTTCGACACAAGGAGAAAGCAGGCGTCCATCATTCTCGCCAATCCACCAGCCAGGCAAGGACCCAAAAATGAACCCAGGTCGCATTGGCTCATTGTCTGTCATCTCCAGCAGTAATAGGTAGCCACCCGGTTTGAGAAGTTTCCTGACATTTCTTAACGTCGTTTCCAGATTGCTAGTGGCGTGAAGCACGAATGAAGCGACAATGAGGTCAAAAGAGTTGGTCTGATATCCCTGCTGCTCAATGTTCTTCTCAATATCAAGAGTCTGGAAAGAAATGAGACCAGCGTATTCTTCGAAGTCTATTTGTGCATTTTCGAAAAATCCAGACGATATATCAGTGAAGTGATAGCTTTTGAAGGTTGTTCCAATCTCATGCAGAATTTTTCTCGTAGCATGGCCAGTGCCGGCCCCGATTTCTAGAATCTTCATGGCCGGATAACGATGTGTGAGCTGACCAGTCATACGGGCAAGATATGTGGTATAAGACGGAAAACAGAGTGCATCGGCATAGTATCTGGTGAGCAGCTTGTCTTTCAGCAAATGCTCGAGGATAGTGGTCTCACCGCGCCAGACGGCGGGGATGTTCTGACCCACGGCATCAGTGATCTGTACGTCCAGACTATCGGAGTGCTTAGCTCGAAGCTCTTGAATCTCCTCTTCAGAATCATTCATCCACTCTTTCTTTGCATAACGATGCGTGCCGTTGGAGACCTGCGACCGAATGTGTTCTGAGTAGCGTAAAAGACCTTTGAACGACTCGTCAGAAGGCTTCTGCTCAAACTCCCGATCCCAACTATTGAGATAGAACAGGCATATACGCTCAACGTCCAGAGCCAATTCGTGCTCCTTTGGCGTGGCCTGTCCGTCCCAGCAGACTGATTTACCATCAGGTACGAGGCTTCGCCACACGGTAGATGTGAATAACAATGTATCGTCTGAAACTGTGGCTGGGGCAAATGGGACACATTCGACACCCTGAACCTGGACTAGGGCTCTCTCGCCGTCAGAGGTATAAAGATTGACATCACCAAGAAGCGTGGTATGATTTGCGCTGGTAGTTTGTGAGGAGTCGAAAAATAACTCGTTCAGCTTTGATAGATGACGGGCGCAAAGCGCAGGATCGAGTCTTACAGATCGGATGCGAGTAGGAATGTGTATGCCCCAAAGCTGGTTGTCGTTTGGGTAGCAATATGCCAGAATTATTGCCTGAATGGCCGTGTCAAGTGTTGCAGGGTGAATCATGAATGGTGGGTGCGCGTCATCGCTCTCGATCTTATTCAGTATGATTCCAGATGCATGTCCCGCACGCCGACTCAACTTCTCCAGGGCTTGAAACATGCCAGAATATTCATAGCCAATGTCCGAAAGCGCTGAGTAGAACTGGTTACTGTCAACTCGGATCATAAGAGGTTCCGGATCACGACACGGGGGCAGCAGAGTTGGTAATGGTTCTCCCAACGTAACTTTGATGACGCCACTAGCCTTTGGAGCAAGACTATTTGTCTGATTCGCGGAAGCAGCATACAAGGCAAATTTTGCGCGTATTGTCTCGTCACTGTTTTTACTAGCTTTTGCTTGAAAGATGTCGGTGACAGAAAAGAGAGTCTCGACACCAACGTCATCCTCTTGAAAGACTAGTGCACTCTGAATCGAAACATTTTCGACTTCCATAAGTTTGATAGCACGGCCACTGGGAACAAGACTATTCGAAGCCTCGAACGCCATGGAGACGTAGCCGGCGGCTGGCATGACTGTTTGGCCTTGTAGTTGATGACCAGCAAGCCATGGAACTTCCTTGACGGAAATGAAATTGCGCCATCGTATCTCCCTATCAGACGCTCCATCTGGCACTAGTCTACCAAGAAGTTGATGCACTGGCTCTTGTCGGGTGCGAAACGCACGAGAGGCGCGCGATTCATGCCAGAACTCCTGCTGATTGTCCCACGGATACGCTGGCAAACGCGGAATAAATCTAGCAGCATTCTGTGACCTGAAGAGATTCCGATACGCCATCATATCAACGGCCTTGTCACCCAAAGTTGCCCAAAGATAGCCAAGCCCAGCGGCGAAGGCTTCAACGTCATTGTCGCCGCGTTTCAGAACGCCTGTATACGCCGTCGCTTCCGATAAGGAGCCAGAAACGCCCTTTATAGTGGCGAGGGCAGGTGTTCTAAGAGCTGGATGTGGCCCGATCTCGACCGCCACGTCGAAGGGGCCGCATTCTTTAACTGCGGTCTCGATAGCGTCGGCGAAAAGCACAGTCCCGACCATGTTGGCATTCCAATAAGTACTGTCCAACTTTTCTGGAATACGGTCAACGTCATCGTTGTAGACACTTGAAAACCACCGCGGTGCCCGGCCGTCGAGTGCACCACCCGTCTTCTTCTGGAGCACTGCGTTGAACTTCGCAAGAGATGCTTCGTATGCCGCAGCGCATTGCTTCATGTGGTGAGAGTGGTAAGCCTTGTCTACAAAAAGTAATTTCGCAGTTATATTTTCGTCGCCAAACACATTATGCGCCTGCAATATTGCTTCAGCATCGCCCGAAAGAGTGACACTGTTCGACGCATTGTTGGCGGCGACGCAAAGCCGGCCTCGAAAGTAGGGTAGCCTGCACAGATCTTGAGCATCAGCACGCGAAGTAGCAACTGCCATCATCTTGCCCTCGCTTTCGTTGACACCGCGGGCCATTGATGCGTGTAATCCACGATAGTATGCCGTTCGATATGCGTCTTCTGCACCCAAGTAGCCTGCTGCATAAGCTGCCGCAATTTCACCAGAGGAGTGACCGACCACTGCGTGGAACTTGACTCCAGCTATCTGGAGTAGGTCGACAAGAAGAATCTGCACCGCGATACAAACAGGCTGCGCGATGGCTGCCTCCATGACATCGTTGGCTTCTAGAATAGTCTCCATCAGGGACCAGGAAGGACGATCTTCTTCCGGAAGCTTCTGCATAGATGTTTCTAGAGCCAGTATGCGTGCACTAGCAAATTTGCATTTTCTGATCAATTCTCTTCCCATACCATTCCACTGTGCACCTTGCCCCGTGAATATGCCCAGGAGTTTGGGCTTGCGGTCGTGTCCAGTAGTGGTCGTAGAGGCACGAGAGCCGACATCATTCGGAGATGCAACCGCCGCGTCCAGTTTAGTGATCAATTTATCAATGTCGCTAGCGACAAAGAGGGTACGAACAGGGAGAAGACTTTTGCGGTAATGAAGCGTCCAGGAAAGATCTGCAAGGTTGGTATCTTTGTTTTCACGCAGGTAAGCCGATTGGTGGCGTAAGATAGATCTCATTGACTGGTGAGAGTTGGCCGAAAAGACGAAGGGCAGAACGTTCAATCCACATTCCTTCTCCGAGACAATCCCATCGTCGATTTTGGGGAGCTCCGTGTGAGGCTCGTAGCTTTCCAGAATGGCATGCGCATTGGCGCCTCCAAAGCCAAAGCTATTCACGCTGGCTCGACGTGGCTCGCCCGGAGCCACACTCGGCCAAGATAAAGCAGCAGTTGGTACTCGCACATTACCATAGAACCTCTCAATCTTAGGATTCAGCTTCTCGAAAAGCATGTTGGGAGGAATCACACCGCTTTGAAGAGCGAGTGAGGCTTTTATGATGCCAGCCAGACCAGCTGTGCCTTCGGTATGACCAATGACGCTCTTTATGGAGCCGACAAACAACGGAGATGGAGCCCCATGACTCCCAATTTCTTGAGTTTTCTCTTCGCTTTCCAATCCGAAGAAAGCCTCGTTAATCGCTTCAGCTTCTATGGGATCACCGGCTAATGTGCCTGTTCCATGACATTCAAAGTACTGGCATCGTTCCGCCGGCTTCCGTGGGTCAAGACCGGCTTTTTTATAGACCTGACGAATCAGACTAGCCTGTGCAGCATAACTCGGCATTGTAATACCTCTGGTGCGGCCGTCTTGGTTGGTCCCAGTCTCTCGAATTATGCACTCAATGTGGTCTCCATCGGCGACGGCGTCGCTTAGCCTTTTGAGGATAACAGCAGCGACGCCTTCACCCCGAGCATAGCCATCAGCACCCGCGTCCCACATGCGGGATCGGCCGGTAGGGGATAGCATCTTTAATTTGCTCTCGCTGATATAGTTCTCAGGACCTAATATCAGGTTTGTGCCGGTGGCAATGGCTATTCTTGACTCTTTCTGACGAAGGACCTGTACAGCTTGATGGACAGCCACGAGGCTGGACGAGCAGGCAGTATCAATGGTCATAGACGGACCGGTCAGCCCAAAAAAGTAAGAGATCCGGTTCGATACTATACTACGAGCAATTCCGGTTGCGTGATATGTGGGTAGCGAATCGGTGTCTCGCAGAATCATGGCTTCATAGTCGCCACACATGATTCCTGCATAAACAGCAGTGTCTGATCCGTTTAACGTAGACATTTTAATTCCAGCAGCCTCGATAGCCTCATAAACTGTCTCTAATAGGAGACGCTGCTGCGGGTCGATCGCATCAGCCTCTACCGGTTTGATCCCAAAGAACTGGGCGTCGAACTGGCGAACATTTTCATCAAGAAAGTAAGAGTGCTGAACGTTGCTATTGCCGTGGTAGTCGCTGTTTGCATTGTGGAAACCCTCCGCGCTGAAACGATCTCTGGGTATTCTCTTCAGAAGGTCGTGGGGCTCTTTGAGGAGCTTCCAAAGTTTCGATGGAGTATTACACTGACCCGGAAAGCGGCACCCAGTTCCAATAAGCGCGATTGGTTCATTTTCTAGATAGGCCATACTGAATAGAGAGCGATTATCACGACGTTCGTAATAAATAAATGTATTGAAATCGAATTCAGGCGCAGTGAAAGTTGTAAGAGATGAGAGTATAGGTTGATCAATACGATGAAATGTAGCGATGCTCTAGAAGAAAACGTGCGAGATCTGAAAATAGTATCCCAAATTATTTGTAAGATCAGCGATTAGGGCAAACCTATTCGATCAGAACGTGTCAGTCTTGGGCAAGGCATAGCTAAGTAAAACAAAAACCCACGCGAAAACCTTGTCTTGCTCGAAAGTCCCCTGATGATCTCGGCTTCCACGTGGCTTGTCACTAACGGATGCCACATACATGTGCCATCGGGCATTTTTCGGTCGGGGACTTAGTTGACCGGAAGATTTCAGACACTGAGCCTGAAAATATATGCCCGATATCAAGATGTCCGGGCTCAGGTCGTACCCCGACCTTGAAATTCATTGCTTCGTCGGTCCTCTAGTGATGTCCCGTCTTTATACGGCTTGGTATGTTTTACAGTTCATCTTCATCGCAGCATCATGATCATCTCAACATCTTTTTCAAGGGACATGTCGAAGGAACGTCTTTTAGGAGATTTGGTATTGACACCTCTCTATTATGAAAGTGTACTACTGCTCGTCATTACGAATTTTTCGAGCGCTGTTTTTTTTTTTCTTGAGACGTGACCATTAACAAAGACTATGCTTGATGCTCAGCAAAACAAATTTCCACTAGATTTTAGCACTCGGCATCACTCAGTGGCACAACAACAGTCTCCTTTTTATATACTATCCCCGGATCTTATATTTCGTTTCGCCAACAACTATACTTCTGTAAACTTGACCATGACATTTGGTCTAGACCAGATCGCATACATTCTCAGATCTCTTTCCCAATCAATTTCATCAGAATTCATCAGCTCCATATCGAATTTCCATACCATCTTTGCAATGATAAGACGACACTGCATCCAGGTAGACTTCATCCCCGGACAGCCGCGGGGCCCAAGGGAAAATGGTACAAAAGCCTTCTTATTGTCGTTTTCAAAGCGGCTCTCGTAAAGGGGGTGTGACGATTGCAGAAAACGCTCGGGGTGAAACTCGCGGGGAAGGTGAAAGTTTCGCGGATCATGCGTCGTAGCAAAGTGGCAGACTTGAGTGACAACCTAGTACATCATGCGTAAGTGATATAGTTTTTCTCTTTGAAGAACCATTAAAAAACTCACTCCTTTAGGGACAAAGTGTCCGTCCACGTTCGCTCCGGGGCTTAGGCGCGGCAAACCAAAAGCGGCGTTGGTGTGAATGCGCAGGCCCTCCTCGAGGACAGCCTGAAGGTACTGTAAGTACTGCAATACATCTGAACTTATATCTTCGTAAGACTGAAATGAACTGCGAACTTCCTCAACTAGCCGGCTTTTCGTCTCGGGGTGCTTGCAAAGGTAGTACACAACGGCTGACAGCAAGTTGGTAATAGGATCAAATCCAGCGACAATGAGAACATTTGCCTGGGCTAGCAGCCACTCCTCTGAAGGTAGATCTTTTTCTCGTACGCTGCTATCAGGCAGCAGCTGTTGGATGTAGTCCGGGTGTCGGAGTTTATGACGATTCTGAACTCGGGCTCGCACTTCCTGACGATTGAGCCGCAGAAGAGTTGGAACCGTCAAGACGACGCTTGGAGGGATAAGAAACCAAACTAGAGGATGAAACAAAGGATATCGCTTGAAAACTTGGTTAATTGTGCCCCAGGGTCCGACTCGCTGGAACGTCGAAAGGAAGACAGACGATTTAGCTGCGTGGGCCATTAACATGCATATTTACAAATACATATTCTTCCGACTACAGAACTTACTATCTTTCACGTGACGAAACTCACGTCCGTAAGCCATGTCGCCAGCAATGTCGAACACCAGCCAATCAATCCACTTTGTCGCTGTTGCGTCAGTATGAGCAAAAGGCACGCGCGCGCGCAAGTAGAGCTTACCTCTTTCATGTTGATACCACCCCCGTCCGTGCCGTACTCTCGTATTTGATCGACGAAGTCATTGACATGTTGATTTAAAGTACTCTCTTGTTCCTTAAGGGCGCGAGTTCCGAATGCTGGCTGTAACTGGCGTGCGATGCTACGGTGGACGTCGGGATCTTTTTCCGCCGTAATGCCTGGCTCCTTTTCGCCAATTTCTTGGAAACTTGTTTTGGTAAAGACTTCTCGATTCTTGACGGCACTTGCATGTATATCTAATTGTTGTTAATTTTTGTCGTCGGTCTTCTGACAGCGTATCTCCGGCCGGCCTACCATAGTAGGATTGAGGGCTGCAGAAGACCAATTCGTTTGGTGCAATTCTGACCACATCACCTATCGAACAAAGCGCGAACAAAGCGTTAGAAAGAGTCCGCTAAGATTTCTCATGAGGTCTTTCCGCCCTATTAACTTGCCATATTCTTGAAAAAGTTTCTCCAAAATCCATGGGTAGCGACCGGAGAACCTAACAGAAAGAATCGGTCACCCGTTCAGCCGTGACCGTGAAGCCCGCAGACTCACCAGGAGATGCCATAATAAATATTTGAAACAGCGGCCATCTTAGGCCCAGGGAAGTTTGACAATGGATGAAAGTAAAGTAGATAGATGCAGCGTGAAATCATATATATCAGCGGCAGCACCCAAAGTAACGTCCACAGAGGCGCGCCTCGCAACGAGGTATGAACCGCTTCATAGACTACCGTTAGGGAAGCGGCAATCTTCGAATCTTGCATGATAGTCATTATTGATGTTCAAACAATGATAATGATGATAGCTCTATAGAGCATCAGCAAAATGTTACTATTACGAGCGCGGGACCATCACCCCTATACACTTCCAGCTCGAAGCAAGTTGGTAGTGACGTGTAATGTATTTTCTCAGCCATTAGGTCACAGTAATTATGCGCTCAAACACCCTAAAAATTTGAGTAAATGGGGTAGTATGCAGGTTCGGCGTATTCTTCGGACGCAGGTTCGGGGCGTTCGCACATTTTGGCTTATGGTCTTTGTTAGCTTATCTTCACTTCTATCAGCATTTTCATTACTTGCACCGTACCATCCTTGTTAATAGTACGACTTTCATCGCCAGGTGTATGGAATGTCATCGATTTTGCTGGAAATGTAAATTCATCTCCCAAGAAAGAACTCCACCAGGATAAACACGGATCCATCATCCACAACACAACCAGACCAGCGCTTTATGATTTCTGCTTCTTCAGCCTCCAATTTTAGCCTACTTTATCCCCGAAATCGAGTAACAAACGTCGAGGTTTTTCGGTCTTTCAAACACAAGCATGCCTCTACAATCTAGTGATACATGCAAGTCTGGACCAAGTACAGCTTCAGAGTCAGCAGGGCAAAGCCTACACCAGACTCCAAAACCGAAGGACGATGGAACCACGGTTCATCGTAACTCTAAAACTCAAGATGGAGAGACTGCCTCAACTAGAGGCTTCCAATTTTGGGCGATAATGATTGCCTTATGTACCACTGGCGTGCTTGGTGCACTAGAAAACACCGTCGTGACGACATCCCTTCCGACAATCGTCAAACAACTCAGCATCGGCCAAGATTATATTTGGATCACTAATATTTTCTTTCTATCTAGGTAACTATCCCGTTGTTTGCTTGATACTTGTTTCCGCTGACTCATGACTTTGTTTTGCCACAGTGCTGCCGTTCAGCCTTTATTTGGACAGCTCGCCAACATCTTTGGCCGTCGCTGGCTTGCCATGTTCATCGTCGCAATCTACACACTTGGCAGCGGCATATGTGGTGGCGCCAGCGGCGGTGCCATGCTCATTGCTGGCCGCGCCGTCCAGGGCATCGGCAGTGGCGGCATCAACATGATTGTCGATGTGGTCGTGTCCGATCTCGTCCCTCTCCGGGATCGCGGCAACTATATTGCGATCATTTTGACGGTATACTCGATAGGGACCTCGCTCGGTCCATTTGTTGGTGGTGCCATTGTCCAATATAGCAGCTGGCGCTGGGTGTTCTACCTAAACCTGCCGGTTGGCGGTGTCGCGTTGGTTCTACTCTATCTTTTCCTGCGCGTAAAGACTCAAAAGAATACGACATTTATGGAAAAATTGCAGAGGATTGATGTAGTTGGAAACTGCATCATCATGGCGTCCAGCGTCTCCGTACTCTACGCCCTGACGTACGGGGGCTCTCGAACATACAGGAAGAAGAGGCCCAAGGTCGTTCCCAAGTCACTCCCTACCACTCGCTCTCGCTCATGGGTGCTCCGCACATACCCTCCGGGTGCTCGCTCCGCTCACAGGCAGATGTCCGAGTACTTAGAAGATACCAAA
>JAFEME010000152.1:0-57087 GCA_018831755.1 Niveomyces coronatus | reverse complement strand
AAAGAAAAAAAAAAAAAAAAAAAAAAAAAAAACACGCCAAAAAAAAGCCACGCACTCTGTCTCCAGGACTGCGTAACCACGAACCGCGCAACCATTCATCTCACACGCCCTCAGCCCCATATGTACATGGCCGCCACATACACGTACACCACTCGCCACGCCCGACGACATCAGAAAACACCTGCGCTATGCTGGGTCGAAGGTGAAGAAATATTATTATTTACGGGGTGCGACCGGCCACTGCCCTGCTAATTTCACCTCCCTCCCCTTCTGCGTGCTACTGACCCCTACTGCAGCTTACCAGGCAAACGACGCCTCCTCCATGTTCGCCTGTCTTGTACCCCCCCCCCCTCCTCTTCCTCCTCCTACTCCTCCTCCTCCTCTTCCTCCTCTTACTCCTCCACTCACGCCCCTTTGGTCCTCCAATGCCGGGCTACAGAATACACTGTCTTGCCCTTCTTCTTTACCTCCCAGGTTCCCACCCGGCTCGTTTGGCCTTGTCCTACCCATACTAATTTATTCCTTCCGACGACAACATCTCTCCTCCCCCCCCCCTTCGCCAAACTCGTCCGTCGAGGGCAAGTAAAGAAAAGGCAGTTTTGACCTCGTTGTCTCACAATTTCTGGTCCCTCTTCGCGTTTCCGCTCATCTCATGCAACTACCCCATCTCATCCCACCCACACTGGCTCTTCATCACATACATATAATAAGAGCCTTATACCCACCTGGCCGCTATTGCCCACCTCATCATCATCCTCTTCATCACTGACATTACTTAAGCTGGGTTCGTTCGAGGTTGCTCATTGTACACCAACTTGTTCTTGTTTCTTACAAGAAGTCATCCCGTTCCTTTTTGTACACCTACACGCTGCACCTTGATCAAACAGCCCTTGCCCTCTCGTCTCGCCTCGCTCTTGTGCCTACATCCTCAAAGCACATATACGGTAGTACTACTTGCGAGCAAGAACATCATCTTCGAACGTTACCCTGCCACCCAACATCCTGCACCACGACTCCGACCGATCAAGGAAAACACCCGTCCACAACAAGATCTTGCCAGATCGCAGTCATCATGGATTCATTCACGCAGAATCATTGGTCCAACTGGTCCTTCGCGTCCGCTTCTGATCCCTTCGCTGCCGCCTCCTTCACGCCTGTTGCAAACACTGGCTTCGCGTCCTATTTTTCAGACTCCATGGGCCCCTACCCTTCCCACAGCCAGCTCAACAAGCCGCCACCTCGCACGACCGATTCCAAGCCTCGCCTGTCCAAGGAAGAAGCCGATCTTCTTGAGGCTGAGTTCCAAAGAAACCACAAGCCCAGCACCAGCACAAAGATGGGCCTGGCTGAGACACTGTCATTAGACATTGCCCGCGTCAATGTACGTAATCATCACGCAGCAAGAGGTGGTTGGCACCGCCCAGTAATTCCTTGGCTGACCTGTTGCAGAACTGGTTTCAAAACCGCCGAGCAAGGCTCAAGAAAGACAAGAACATGGAGGAATACGCTGCCCAGCAGAAGCAAGACCAGGAAAAGGCTGCGGCTGAAGGCATTGCGGCTGGTCCAAGTGCCAGACGGGATCTTGTTGCCTCTAGCGCTCCTTTCCCAGGCTCGAAGCCGACCTTAATCTCCAAGTCATGCGATGAGTCGAGTGTCATTGAAGGTACCTCAGATGCTACGACCTCTGCTTCGGTTAAGCAAGAGCAGGACGACGCTACATCCGTCTCCGGCGACTGCGATCGTAGTCGCTCGGTCGAAGCAACGCCGAATCTCAGTGCCCTTGCCACCTTTCCCCAACCTGATGGCGAGGCTCTTGATGTTGAGCACATCATTTCTGGAATGTTCAGCGATGACCTGGACCCATTCGCTCTCAGTGAGCAAAATTTCAGCACTGACAAAAAGCACGCGCTATACACGACCATGACCGGCGACGCTGAGGCAAAACGCATAGGCGCTGGCGCGGCTCAGACCAGCCAGATGCTGCCCTACTCAATATTTTCGGGGGATGTTGTGTCGAGGCAGAGCAGGGTTGTTGACCGTCGTGCGTCCATCAGTCCGACCAGCCAGGTGGCCTCGGGCTTCCGACTGAGAACACCGCCATCCATCGGCATTGCCTCGCGCCGTAACAAACAACCAGTCTCTCTCCCAATCAGCAAAGTCCATAACGCGGCCCGCAATGGCGTTTCGGGCTACGGCATGGCCAGGCCAACGATGGGCATGGACAGGGTAGCTGAAAGCGCCGAGTTCATGCGCAGAACATCGTCATCGTCGTCGGGCCACGGTCACGGCCGCATCAGCAAGCCCCTCGTCACCCCTCACAAGTTTCATGCCATGCGTCGTTCTCCTTCTTCTGCTGGCTCCGGCTTCCTGGCAGGCCCCGTCACCCCGGACACGCCAATCATGACTCATCAGCGCAATCTCGCCATGTCCAACGCGCTCGTGCCAGGTACCAAGGCCACCGAGATGGCAATCCACTGTCAATCCCTTGAGACGCCGCCGCTCACGCCTGAGATGATGAGCAGCATGTACGGTGCCAGCTCGGCATACGACTTGGGCTCGGCTGACTGTTTCGTCCCGACAGACATTGCCGCCATGTCGAACATGATGTTTGATATGGATGGAATGGCCATGTTTGGCTTTAATAACGGTGTAGAGATGAGCGGTACCCCGCAAATCTCTCCAATGTTTGATGTGCAAAACAGCGCTGTCTACTTTGGCCTGCCTGTTGCCATGGAACACCCGTCGATGTCCTAAGCCGGGTCGTCGCCATTCGCTCATGGCCTTTTTTGGTAGCTTGTTCGTCTCAACTGCGGCATGACACGCACGCGCGCGGCAACATTGGCCGACTCTTCAGGCCCTATTTTATCCTCTTCTCTTAATTATTTCTCGAATTCTTACCTTCTGGTGAGGGCACTGTACATTTTTTTTCTCACTCTATTGATGCTGAACCTGTGGCAGCATTCAATCAGGAGGAACTCAACATCGGTAGCGCCTTTCAGATGGATGGTGACGTTCTGATCGATTGGTGTGCCGGTGGCGACTCTCTGCGTATTTTACTGTTTTCCATCATTGCGCTCCATCTACACACTTGCCCAGCAGTTTGCTTTTTTTCTGTTTCTTCGAAGCATGGGCTTCCAATCGCAAGGCGTTATGGCATACTTGTTTTTCCCGGACATGCGAGGCGCAAAAGGTGTTTATTTTGATGTATACAATTCAGAATCTGGCAGTCCGACCGACCATGGCTCGGTGGTATTTTAGCGGGAAAGAAAAGTTGGATTTATTGGTCATTAATGCGCAGAAGACTCATTTTTAATACCAGATTATGTCTTGTTTCTGGCATTTGTAAAGCAATGCCGCTCAGTGATGTGCAGATGGATGGCAAGAAGCGGCATATCACGGTTCTTAGTGAATCTGGAGATACTTGCAGTATATATATATATACAGATACAAGATCCAGCTTACAATGCCTGCGCCGTCTGTGAGCCATGGCCTGGGACCAATAAAAAAAATCACCCATGTTACTCTGAAGGGGGGGTGTGTTTGCCCAGCTGAGATCAAAGCTCGATCCTGAGCCCTGGGCCACGTGGCACGGAATCACCTGCGCGCCAGCGTCTCCCAAAGATCAGCGCGCGCTAGATGGGCAGAGATGGGGTTCAGATGATGCACTACGCGCACAGTACTGTACGTTGTACCCTTTTTGCCTTTGCAGGTGGCGGCAAGTAGCTGTTGGGTAATCATGGTGAAGAATCATTTGTTTTGGCATGCCGATCTGCAGTGTGGAGACATGTCACACCGAAAGAGTCGTGTACTGTGTGTGTATATACGGGCATTGTACGCGTTGAGGTCGATCGGTCAACAAATTAATCGCATACAAATAATGAGTATTCCCTGACGTCTGTGCAGAGAACGGCGTTTTTTGCCTTCTAATAAAGGGCTGTACTCTTGAGGCGATAGGTTAGAGGGCGCAAGTAGGTGACAAAAAAAAGTCGGTGGTCAGCCACTCTACCTCTACCAGTGCCCTACTATATTTTATTACGTAGAAGTTATATTACTTAGTAAAGAAATCTATAAGAATTATATTAAAATAATTACAGTAGTATTCTATATATATATTATAGAAAGATCTAATTGTATTAGTACAAGGGGTATATATAATTATATAAACAAGTACGGCTCTGTAGGAAGTGCTGGGCTGATGTGCCTACCCTGGAGCTACGCTGGGCGGTCGGTTCCGCCTATGTTGGGTCCTGCGTACCTGTCAGCGCTTGTGTCTTGCAGCTGTGGGCGTGATGTACATGTGTTTGGCTGCTGGTGGGTTTCGTACGTAGTAACCACCATGGTGCGGGTTGTGCTCGTCAGAGAGATGGTTCAGTGAGCGAAATGCTTGATGTGGTCATGTACGGCAAGTACGTGGGGTAGATTATCCGTGTCAAGATTCAGGATACATGCGCCGAGGAGGACGGTAACGGCACAGAGAAAATAAAGAAGCATCTCACCTTGTTCTATTAGGACGTAAATAGAAATATGATTAAACGTGAAAAAGTCTACACCCTAGTACAAAATGTCAAAACACAACCATAAAGCATGCGTTTTGGCGTATCACCACCAGGATACGCCAGGAACACTGTTGATACAGGTTTGGCTTAGCGGGGCGTCTGCGCCAGCAGTTGCAAGTACCGTGAACTGAAAGCTATATGCCAAAACCGTGCTTAAAACATCGTGTCTGCTTATTTGATCTTATTGTAACAACGGAGGAGATACCTCAAATATAAATGCTTCATGGCTCATGAAATTGCACAGCTATGTGCTGGACATAGCTCAAGTGAGCCACAGCGTATGTATATATTAATATCGAGAGAGTTACTACTCGAATCGGCCTGGAACGCTCTATCATGACAGCATTGCAGAGATACGCTTCAATCTGTGTCATGTTCCGAGTCTTTCGTTAAAATTTTTTTATCATCATAATGCAGACTTACCTGCTATTGTCTTTGATTGTGCGTCTCGGCCGCTCAGTCATCTACCTGCTCACTCTCCCTTGGTTGCTGTTTTAGCGTCAAGTACAAGTACACCGGTTGGCGCATACCGCACGGGCAACAGGACAAGCGAGATACGTACCGGGAGAACGCGTCCAACCGCACGCGGTGCTGACCACCAAGGAAAACCACCGAAACTGACGACAACGCCAAAAGACCACCACGCAGCATCTCTCATAACATTGCGCAGAACTTACAGCAGGAACTATATCAACAAGTACTATTGATTATACATCGAACAATACACGAAGCAGAGGGAAACACCAATTCGAACTCGGAGCACCGCACCCGCCATGTCCGACGTATGAACTCCTCAACACGCACATGTCCTCCTCAGCGGCCGCCCAAGACGGCAGAGGCGCCCCCTCGTCGCGCTCCCATTCTGGAATCCTCACTCCGAGCTCCGACAGATCCCTCAACCACACGGGCATCAGCGCGATAGCCTCGCCCGCGGCCCGGGCCAAGCATCGCTCCGACGCGGCTCTGGAGCAACTGCTCAAGCCATTCATTACCGTCAAGGTGAGCATTCATATAGTCAAAACCTGCGCGTCTGTACGCGGCGTCTTGACACCGCCGGTGAGAATGCGCAGGGAGGGGTGAAGACATGCACGGGATTTGATGTTCTGCTGGAGTATTTTGCTAAAGGCCACAAACAGCCCCATCCACCCACCCTTCGCGTGCCGCCCAGGACCCTGTCGCCCCTGTTCCTGCTGCGACGGCAGCACCTCCCGCTGGGATGCATCGACTTCCAGGCCACGGCCGCCGACGCCTCGCACACGCGCCTTGTCGAGTCGCACATCAAGATCCTGGACCTCGAGACCCGCCTCGGCGCCGCCCAGAGCGTCCTGATCGCCCGCCACGACGCCACCCGCGCGGTGTATGCCCTGGAGCGCCAGGAGACCGCCGGCGCGGGCCTGTACGCCGCGTGCAGGGTCGGTGCCTGGGTGGACGTCGAGGGGCTCGCGAGGCGGCATGCCACGGCGCTGTCGGCGGACCGCGTCTTCGCGGCGCGGGTCAAGGAGGAAGGGCAGGGAGACTTGTCGGTGCTGACGCCTGCGACGGCGACGTCGACGCCGCAGATGGTGAGCCAGCAGCGGAAGAAGCGGGCTGCTATTGAGGCGATCCAGTCGCTCGTGCGCAAAAAGACGAAGCCGGAGCGGTCGACGGAGAACTCTGGGATTCTGGGGGCGGTCGTGAAACAGAGCGTGGAGGAATCGCCCGCGCCAGGGAATATCGGAATTCATTCAAACAGTCCACTGACGGAATTGCCAGTCTCCGGAAATATCAAACCACACGTGAAACCTCTAATCGAGACGAAGCCAAGCGCTCCGCATGACACCAAACAACCTCTTATTGGCCGCGTTTATGAGGACGTAGTGGACGATTCCGTACCAGACGCCACCGCAGTCATCTTTGAGAATATACGAACACAATATTTTGAAGCCTTGTACAAGTCTCTTGTAAGTAGACACTTCGCCCGCAACTGCCGGATTGATTGCCTGACCATTCACCGCCTAGGGGTCACTGGCCTACTTTGCTAAAGGCCCTCTGTCAAGAGCGCGGTCAGCATTTCATCTTGATCTCGAGGCGAATCTAGATATGGCCGATCTCATTGAATTCCTCAAAGGCCTCGTCCTGACCACTGTGCAAATTGACAAGAAGTACCGCGAAACAGCACCCGACATCATATCACAGCTCTCGTCAAGGGTTGACAGCTCTGAAGAGGCTCGCTCAAAGAGACGCAGGTCGAAGAAGATGAAGATCGGCAAAAACGGTCTTTATCCCGCGGAAGACGATCGTATTCAGAAGTGGTGGATTGCCAACAAGCCAGAGCTCGACGACGAACAGCCTACCTTTTCACCTCTGCAGATCAGATCGCATCTTTCGCTGCTTCGAACGAGGGAAACCCAGCTGCAAATGATAATCATCCTCGAGATCATGGCTCTGGAGTCTCACAGGCTCGTGAACGATGCCGGGGACAGCAAGCTCCCCCAGCTTCCCGGTGCGTCGGCCTCGGGGCCAGCAAACTCGCCCGCAGTGACTCAGACGAAAAAGCGAAACAAGCACAACCTGCCCGTTCTTGTCGATGTTCATGCCGATCGCCTCACCATCTGGCAGTCTACTGCTACTGAGGAACAGCAACTTGCTGAAGACTCTCAAGCCAATCGCCAGAGCCTCAACGGTAACCATGTGCAAAAGTCGTCAACGGAGCCTCTAAAAGATTTCTGCAGCGACGTCATTGTCCCATTGTGAGAACTGCTACCTTGCTACATGAATTACGTACGCTGACAGATAAACAGCTTTTCGGCCCGTATTCCAGATATCTGTGACTCCATCAGCAGAAAGCTGGGAGGACCGGTCATAATACCTGCCGGTAGTAGTAAAAACTCTCAAACGCGCTCCTCCGACAAACGAGAGCGAAAGCCCGGATCGGCTGTCAAGAGGACCGCTGCCCCAAGGCCACCTAGGACGCTTCAACGTGCACTGTCTACAGATCAGCTGAATCGTCGAAGCATATCGCGAGGCCCGAGCAACATGATTGCCCTTTTGCGTTCCGCCACGACGACATCTTTGCCAGCTATCAAGCGTGAAGGAAGCGAGCCTGTCAATCTTCTCTCGAAGCGTCTGATCAAAGATGCCACGGAGAGCCAAGTGAGACCGGCACTCTCACGCAGCGGCAGTCTGACGAGCAAAGATAGCGAGGCAAGTAGGACCGCCATGGTCGATGCACAAGTCAAGGATGCCATCGCGGCCCTGCGGAAGCCGAACCGAGACGTTGTCAGCCAAGCCATGGAGGAGGCCGACCGGCAAAAGGCCATTGCTGCCAGAAGTAAGTTGCACCCCAACACAATGCAAACCGTTCATCGATGCACATGGGTACTGATGTAGAAGCAGAAGTGCGTAAGACACAGCGAAACCATGGAAACGCCGTGCAAGTGAAGGCGACACCCGCGAACAACCGGTTCAGAGACGTGCTTGCACAAGGCAGCGACAGCAGCGACACCCTCCTGCAACTGACCGACGACCTCGTGCCTCCCTCAAGCATTGGACGATTCGTTCCGTCCACGGGTCACCGGACCGGCTCGCGGTTCGCAGACGCCCTGAACAATTCGCCAGCCATCGAGACGTACATTGCGACGCCGACGAAGCGAGCGACGGGTGTAGGCCGCGCTAAAGAAGAGCAACCCAGCGCCGCGCGCTTATCCTTGGCCGCGGCGCGGCCTCTGTCTTCTCACCGAAGCTTGAACAGCCTGCCTCGAGCTCGTGAGGCGGCGCATGATCAAGAGCACGTCTTTGCGACGCCAGCGAAGAAACAGCAGCGACAACAGCAGGAGCGGCGGGAGATTAGTGAGAGTCCCGTGGCGCAGCCGTTTCAGCGGAACCAGAACGAGCGGCCCAAGTCTATATATGAGACGCTGGGCTGGGATGACGACTACGATTTTTGATGAATGGACAAGGGTTGGATACAGCATTGCATTAGAGATATTGCTTTTTTTTTCTTGCTCTCGAGAGGAGGTGCATTTATTTGCTGGAAAAGAATAGCTTATGTTGATTTTATTATATTCGAGTACAGAAGCATATTTAGCAGGAGTTTTGCTGGCATGGCTTTTGAAGGGTAGGACGATGCTTTTGCTGGAAGGCGAAAGACGTTTTTTTTTTTTTCCTTTTTCTGCATTACATTTTCAAGTAGCATAAACACGAACATTCTATTCAACTGTAAATAGGTATATTTCATCCACTGCGTAGTCCGTCCATGCATCTTTGATTATGTCCATTAGCTGGCTAATATCATGAAAGGAAGATACAACCAATGAGTGCGAGACGAGTCGCACCCCCAATCTCATCTCTGATTTCTAAAAGTTTCTCCTCGCAGTGTATCTCCTCCGGCATGCTTTACCAAGAAGTTGCCTGCTTTTTTACGTTTTCGGAAAGACAGATCATGCTCCGAGCGGCTCAATCACCGTCGTGGGCAGGTCGCGAATGTCGACGTGCTCCTGCGACCCGAGGTCCACGACGCGGATCGCCTCAATGGCCGCGACGCCCGCCCGCAGCGCCAGGAACTGCAGCTCCACGACGTGGCACGCGCCCGGGCCGAGGGCGCCCACGCGCGTGTCCGCGCTCAGGCAGACGAGGTCGCCCGCGCCCGCTCCCGCGCCGTCATCCACGGCGCCGGCCCGCTGCAGCGCGTGCAGCACGTTCTCGTCGACGACGGCCGGGGCGATCTCTTTCTCGCCGCGGCGGCGGTGGCGGGACGCGGCGCCCGAAGAAGACGCCGGGCGGACCGAGCTCTGCCGCGCGTCCTGGCGCCGGCGCTGACGGGGGATGGGGACGAGGGCGAGCTTGCGCGGGGGCTTCGGGGACGCGACGACGGCTGCTGCCGAGTGGGACTGCTGGGTGGAGGAGGGCGGGGCGGGGGTGCGGTTGAGGACATGGACGGTCCAGGAAAAGACGTCGCCCGGGTAGATGGGCTCGAGGGGTGTGGCGAAGGACATGGTGATGCCGAGGTCCGGGGCGGTCGCGGTGGCTTGCGGAGCGGCGGCGGCTTCGAGCATGGGAAGCGCGTCTGGGCGCGTGACCGAGGGGGACTTGAGCGGCGTGACGGCTGGCTGGGACGCGGCGCTGGCGATGGAGAGCTGCGCGGGCCGGTGGGCGCGGTGGATGCCGGTCTCGGGGGCTGGGGGGAAGTTTGGGTTGAGAGGCGTGCTGAAGTCGAGGCTGGCTGTCCAGGCCATGTCGACACGCGGCGTGCAGATGCCTGGGTCTACCTGTATGGAGACTGACACGATAATGTTCAGAATGTTGTTCACGTCGCTGGTCGCGGTGAGATCGAGACGATGCGGCTTGATCTCATACATGAGCGTGATATGGTCATGCGATACGCAGCGCAGCGGAAGAGCAAAAGCGCCGTCGGCACCGTCTCCCAAGCGCTCGACGGTGCCGGCCGCGGTGTCCAGCTCGACCTTGTCCACGAGCGCCTCGTAGTCGAGGTCCGCCGTAAAGTCAAACTCGAGGAGCGCGATCAGGGTGCTCGTGGGCGGCACGGCGGCGGTCCTGGTGAAGCGTATGCGCGAGTGAACGAGCGCGGCGACGGGGAGCCGAAGCTGCGGGAGCGTACGCAGCCGGGTGAGAAGATGCGGCGGCTGCCTAGTGACGGGGGCGACGCGCGAGACACGCAGTGCGGAGAGACGCGGCTTGATGCCGCGAAGGCCTGGGTCGCCGGCAAAGGATTCGAGAAGGTTGATCCCGGCGGGCGTACCGCTCTGGAGGTATCCGGACATGCGCGCGCCGTGATCCTGTGCGATGTCATCCCATGGCGACTGCTCGGGCCGGACGCCGGCTGAGGCGGAGAAGACAACGGAAGGGCGATGGAGGCGCATGCGCGGGCGGGCAAGCGGGACGGCGAGCTTCCATACGGCGTAGAGGTACTGTGTTGACGCACGAGCGTCGATGCCCGTGCCAGATTCAACCTCGTCCTGGGAAGTAATGAAGGGTTTGCTGATGTCGTCGACATTGCCGACAAAGATGGACTCAGAGGAGACGTCATCCCGGCCAGCAGTAGCAGTAGTTGGTCCGTTGACGACCTGCGCTGTCAGGGTTATGGTGAGTCTTTGGAGACTAGACTGCAGCTCTGTTTCCGTGATCCACGGCGTCTTGAGAACGAGCAGCACTTGCACCGTCTCATCTGTGAGAGCATGTTAGAGAGGAGAGCAAGAGGTGTAGGTCGCATCGATAGCGACATACCGAAGAACAGTGCCTCGCGCCGAGGTATCGAGTCTAAGATAGGTTCGCCCTGGTTGCTTTCGCTGAATGCATTTTCTAGGCTGATATATGTCTGGGAGGGAACGAGGTAGGTGAGGTAGGCCTGGTCGGTGAAGCTGCCAGATGTTTCTCCTGATGGAGCGGGAGGAAAGGGATCATCTGGTGTTGAGGCTTCGTTGTTGGACATGGTGCACAACGTTGCGTGTACGTAGGGAGAGTGAAGAATTCATGAAAGCCCGCAGATTTTTAAAACATTGATTGTGTCGTAATGGATCGCGTCATAAGCATCAGGCAAGATTTGTATGCATCTGGCGAGCGCCTTTGGCTGGCTGTTGTATTGAGAGGTTGATGGATATGAGATGTAGCATGTAAACTGTGTGGCTGGTGTGGTGTGGGTGTGGTGTGGCTGGTGGAGGCCTGTTGGGTGGCTCGTGCGCTCAGCTGTGGCAGGGCAGACGGAGATGGAAGGGGGACAAAAAAAAATGCCGGAGGCTAAGAATAAACTGCAGCACGATTCACGACGCCTGTGTCGCCTGCTCTCTGCCTCATCATCCTCTCGGCCGCTGTTCGTACTTTATCTATTCTGCATCTCAACAATCATCGGTAATATTTTGAACCACCCATCTATATCCAGTCCTTCTACCAGCAACTTCCCGCCGGCCGACAATGAATGGTTATGCTGGCCACCAGGCGCCGCCGTCGGCGACATGGGCAGAGCACCACACACCCGACGGCCGGGCCTACTATTATAATAGCGCAACCAAGGTGACGCAATGGACCAAGCCGGAGGAGATGATGACGCCAGCAGAGGTCCGTCAGAACAACTGCCGCTTTGGTTTGGCAAGGGGTGTTGCTAACATGCTTTGTAGAGGGCGCTGTCGTCGCAGCCGTGGAAAGAATACACGGCCGAGGGAGGGCGCAAATACTGGTACAATACCGAGACGAAACAGAGCTCCTGGGAGATGCCCGAGGTCTTCAAGATCGCTCTCGGAAAGACCGTGCCTGCTGCCGCACCGTATAATCAAGGCGGCGCGCAGTCGGGCTATGACTCGTACCGCGATGGCCGTGACGGACGCGACTATCGTGACGGACGCGACCAGCGTGATCGCCGTGATAACCGGGATCATCGCGATCACAGGGACTATCGTGACCGCGACTCGTATGCAGACTTGCGACAGTTCGCCGCTCCGATCGACCCCAAAATCCAAGCTTTTGTTCCCGTCAACAACGACCCCGACTACGCCACCAATGAGGAGGCCGAGGCCGCCTTTGCTAAGCTTCTGCGTCGGAGCGGCGTGCAGCCGGACTGGACCTGGGAGCAGGCTATTCGCGCTTCCGGTCGGGACCCGCAGTTCCGTGCCATCAAGGACCCCAAGGACCGTCGCACTGCTTTCGAGAAGTTCTGTCAGGACGTCGTTGCCCAGGATAAGGAGCGCGCAGAGGAACGTATGACGAAGCTGCGCAGCGACTTTGAGACCATGCTCAAGCGCCACCCGGAAATCAAGCATTATACCCGCTGGAAGACTGCTCGACCGATGATCGAAGGCGAAACCATCTTTCGATCCACGAGCAACGAGAACGAGCGGCGACATCTTTTCGAGGAGTACATGCAGGGTTTGAGGAGAGCACACAAAGAGCAGCGGTCGACTATGCGGAAGAGCGCAATGGACGGCCTCATCGATCTCCTGCCGAAACTGAATCTGGAGGCCTACACTCGCTGGTCAGATGCCGAGAGCATCATATCCTCCACCTCTCCCTTCCAGACAGAAGAGAAGTACCAAGCTCTCACCAAATATGACATGTTAACAGCGTTTCAAAATCATATGAAAGCTCTTGAGCGCGCTTTCAATGACGCCAAGCAAGACGAGAAGAACAAGAAGTTGCGCAAGGAGCGCAAGAGCAGAGACGCTTTCAAAGTCCTGCTCTCCGAGCTTCGAAAGGATGGCAAGATCAAGGCTGGGATGACATGGTCTCAAGTCTTCCCACTTATCGAAAAGGATGATCGTTATGTTTCCATGGCCGGCAATAGCGGCTCAACCGCCCAGGAACTGTTCTGGGACGTTTTGGAAGAAGAAGAGCGAAGCCTTCGTGGCCCCCGAAACGATGTTTTCGATGTTCTAGAAGTGAGTTTCTTCTTTTGATTTAAGCACGATATTTATTTACTGACGAGCCACAGGACAAACGAATCGACATCACGCCTGCGAGCGAACTAGAGGAGTTCATGTCTATTATGAAGGATGATCGGCGCACTGCTAACATTGATCCCGATGTCTTAAAACTCCTCTTTGGCCGAGTATGTTGACTGCTTCGTGTTCACCCGCATAGTTTGCACTGACAGGATGAAAGATCCGCGATAAGCGAGCCTCGTCGAAACGCGACGATGAGAAGCAGACGAGCCGCCACCAACGCCGAATCATGGACGATCTTCGCACCCACCTCAAGCGCATGGAACCTCCCATTACGCTGAGCGATGGTTTTGACAAGGTACGACCGCGACTACTGAAGATTGCAGAATTCCAGTCACTTCCAGACGACGCGCTCCACAGTGTCTTTGACAGACACATGCGCCGGCTGCGCGAGAAGGAGGAAGACTTGGCAAGGAGCGTCAGACGGTCCAGCGAGCGAGACACTGCGCGCCGAGATGGAGACCGAGTCCGCGGCGAGCGCACCCACCGCAGCGGCGGACGTGGTAGCCGACGCAGCCGCACTCCCGAGCTTGATCCCTACGAGGAGGATCGTCGCAAGGCCATTGCCGAGCGCGAGCGCAATCATCGTAAGTCCACAATGGCAGAAAATCTACTGGCCAGCGAGCGGGGAGGGCGCCTCTCGCCGCCGCCGCCACCTTCCCGTCGTGACCGGGAGCGCGATCGAGACCGGGAGCGCGAGCGCGACCCGCGCGACTATGATCGCCCGAGCCGCTCGCGACGCGACGACGATCGCGACTACGACCGCGGCCGACGAGACCGAGAGGAGGATAGGGAGCGGTACCGCCGCCGCAACGTGGATCGAGGTTCGTATGACGAGCTCCCCTACGGTGATGAACGTCCGGCTGGCTCGCGTCGTCGGCGCCAAGATGAAGAAGATGACTATTCCAGGAGAGACTCAAGGGATTCCAAGGTATGCAGCAAATCTCTCACCGCGACCATCCCCCCCCCTCCCAACTCATCCATCTTATTTGTGTGCTGGTATGCATGATGGGTGCTGATAAAACCGACTCAGCGACCTAGGCGGGAACGCTCACGTGAGCGCACGTTGTCTCGCGACGAGCGCTCCCGTGGCAAGACGCCTCCCAGGGCAGCTGCCCCGCCGCCGAGCAAAGACAAGGACACAGAAATGCTGAGCGGTAGTGAAGAGGGAGAGATTGAGGAGTAGTCTGGAGTATGACACGCGCGGACATCGAAGCACGAGTACACAACTTCTGTCAGTCATCTCTTGTTTGGTCGCGCGCTCATTCGTCCTGCATGCAACTAATCCATGATGAGAAGCCGTCCCTCATCGTGACGATTTGATCGTGGCGTGGTCAGTCGTTCTTCTTTTTCTTTTCTTCTTCTTTTTCTTGTCCCTACACTTGCGCGTCATTCTTAGTTGCCATCTAAGTCGTCGAAAACCAGTGCTACCTGCGTAGCAAACGTACATCAACATCAACAAACAGTATGCGCATAGTAACTTAATCAAGGTTCTTAATCAACGTTCATCTTCTATCTATTCGTAAACATGCATCAACTTTTGCTCCACAGCGCACCTTGCCAGTCTCTCCCGCGAGGATGGGAAAGGAAAAGGCAAATGTTCCCCCCACTCCCTAGGCAAACAATCCTCCAAAGCTTGATCCATTGTCCCTCAATCTGCCTAGTATAGGCTTTCGGGGTTGATCCCGAAAGACACGTTGAAAACCGTGGCAGGACCAGACAACAGGCGAGAGATTGTTTGCCGCCAGTGTTAGTCGTCCGGCTCGTCTTCCTCGCTGGCGCTAGCCTCTGGCGCGGCTAAGCCTAGGCGGACCGAGCCGGCGTGGTTTGCTACTTTTTTATCTGCTTCGCTGCCGCCATCGCCGTCACTCTGCTCATCGTATGAGTGCCGACCATGTTGCGGAGGAGCTCTGTCCCTGTAGACGCCCTTTTCAAGCAGTCACCTTCTCGTCACTGTCATCCAGGAAAAAGTAGTTTCCACCCATCTTCTGCTCCTGATCCAGCTGGGAATCTAGCTTGTTAATACGGGGACGGAAATTGGTGGGATCGCGACGGAAGGTAACGTCGAGATTCTTGAGAAAAGTATTGCAACCGGTGAGAAGGGACTCCGGGGCATTGGCGTGCGCGTCGATACCCGGCTTGCCGTCGAAAACGATAACGCGATCAGCCAGATAAGTAGCCATGATAAAGTCGTGCTCGACGACGAAAGCAGTCTTTTTGTTATGCATAATGAAGCGCTTGATGACACGCGAAGCAATGATACGCTGCTCCGAATCGAGATAGGCTGAGGGCTCATCAATAAGATAGATGTCGGCGGGCAAACCAAGTGCAAGGACAATGGCAACACGCTGCAATTCACCACCAGAGAGATTCTTGACCTCCTGATCGATGAAATCGTCAAGCTTGAGAGGCTTGACAACGTCAGTTTGAAACTGCGGAGACAAGAAAGCAGCCTTGATCTTCTTGAAGAAAAGCTGACGGACGGTACCCTCAAACTTGGGAGTGATGGTCTGAGGTTTCATGCTGATCCGCATCTCGGGCACGCCGGCTTTGCTGTCAGGCTTGAGGGCACCCGCAAGCAGACGACAGAAGGTAGTCTTGCCAGTTCCGTTCTCCCCCATCATGACGATAATTTCCGAATCAGTAAAATCGCCCGAATCAATGCGAAGACGGAAGTTGCCGAGAGTCTTCTCCATTTTAGGGTATTTGAAAGCACGAGAGCGGTCGAGGGCATACTCGTCCGCACCTTCGGCGATGCGGAAGGTAAGGGACTCATCACGGAAGCGCAGGTTCTCCGTAGGGATATGACCATCCAGGAAGATATTGATACCTTCTCGGACAGATGCGGGCAGTGTGACCACACCATAAATGGCGGGCTTACCGTACAGAACACAGATAAAGTCTGAGAGATAGTCAAGGACGGACAAATCGTGCTCTACCACGATGATGTAGTCGTTGTCGCGGAGGAGCGAACGGATGATCCTAGCGGCAGAGAGACGCTGCTTGACATCAAGATAAGAAGAGGGCTCGTCAAACATGTAGACATCGGCATCCTGGACGCAGACGGTACCAATAGCGAAACGTTGAAGCTCACCACCAGAGAGAAGATTGATCTCACGGTCCATGATATGGTTGAGCTCGAGAACATCGGCGACCTGCTCGAAGTTGTCGAGAGTGGCACGGCTTTGGATGAGATGACGGACACTCTTCTCCGGACCACGCACAGCCTTGGGGATCTGATCTACATACTGTGGTTTGACGACGGCCTTGAGGTCATCTTCGAGAAGCTTGGTGAAGTAGTCTAGATGGCATGTTTGTTAGCCAGACTGTGACAAAAAGAGGTGTATGTATAGCTGAACTAGCAAAGAAACCATACTTTGAAGTTCAGAGCCGCGGAAGTACTTGATGACATCTTCCCAGTCAGGCGGGTTATCGAAACGGCCGAGATTAGGCTTAAGCTTGCCGCTGAGAATCTTCAAAGCGGTACTTTTACCGATACCGTTGGTTCCAACCAGGCCAAGTACCTGATTAGGCCGGGGCATGGGCAAACGGTGGAGCTTGAAGCTGTTGGGTCCATAGCGGTGGGTAACCTGGCTTTCCAGGTTGGTGGGCAGATTGATAATGGTGATGGCGTCAAAGGGACACTTTTTGGGGCAGATGCCACAGCCGATGCAGAGGGACTCGGAAATGAAGGCAAGACGCGAATCCGGAGCCACTTCAATACACAGCTTGCCACTGCGGACAACAGGGCAGGACTTTTTGCATTCTTGTCTGCATTTGCGGGGGCGACACTATTTTGCGCGGGAGAGGGCTCAGTCAGTTTGGCGGGGTAGACAGGTTAACAGCGCGACAAACCTTGTCGCTGTTGACGATGGCGATACTGTAGACGGCAGCGAGTTAATGCTTGGTCAATCAAAGGCAGGAAAACAAATAACAAGTATCATCGCGAAAGAACATGTTTCATAGCAGTCGCTTACCGAGTGAGTTTGTCGACCATGGTGCTTGCGGTTGCGGATGGCGGGGTAGTAAAATTTTTGACAGGATTTTGTGTATTGCTCTAGTTGACGCGAAAACGAGGGCAAGGTAGCCCTTTTTGGAGCGGAAGGATGACCAAGCGGCAAAAAGAAGAGAACTCTCGACAAGCAAGACAGGCCGGAACACACGACGTGCGTGAAAGAAGGCTCGAAGGAAAAAGGACGTGAAGGAGGACGATGAAGACGTGGAAGAAGAGGCGTGGTGGTTTATTGTCATACGGCGGCCTGCCAGTGGGTGCTTGGTGGGCGAGTGGGCTGGTCATCAATTTTTCGTGGCTCCTGAATCGTCCATCTGCCTGGTTGGTTGGGGCTAGAGGTACAGTGGGTGTATATAGACCTACGGTATGTACATGCGTCACCTGGTAGGTACTCGATGGAATATTTATATTTGCTGCCTTTATAGTTGAAACAGCTGAGATTTTTGACTAACATTCAAGGTCTGACCTTTTTATTTCGCGTTTTTTTTGTGTTTTTTTTTTTTTGTGTCTCTTATAAAGAAATTCTACCTTTGACGAAATTAGCAGAGCACTTTCAGGCAACGCTTCTGTCGCTCTCACTACGTAGCAGTATGTGTGGGTGCGGGAGGTACTAGTGCGTACCTGCAGTACTGTAGGTACTGCATCACAAGTGTGTGCTGGTTCTCTCTTGGTTAACGCGTTTAGGTCAGACCAGTGGCTAGGTATAGTTTGCATGGAGAGGCACGGTAGAGGGACATGTACACTAAGCATAGACTATCTTGTCACAGTAAAGATGCGCACTGTACGTCCATAGTCGTTATGTGTGGCCTCTATAAAAAAAGAAACGCGACTAACCTGGGCATCTGAAAAAATAAAAGGTGTGCGAGGAGGTGACCACGATCAAACCGCATCGTGTGAGATACGGTAGAATAGTTTCTCGAACTGGATTAAGTTGCCTCTGACGACGGCGGCGTGCATCTTGATAATTCGAGAGATTGTATTCGGACAGGGCTAGCTAGGTCATGTTCAGATCCATCATTGGTAGGCAGAGAGGACCTTCACCTATTATAGGTTGGTACTACAGGTACTTATCACATGGACGAGTAAGAGGACATCACCTGCAGACATGGGGACATAAGGAGAAGTTTCATTCTTACTTGGTTTTTTTTTCCTTCTTTGCTATCTATTTTCGCACGAAAACAAAGGCGTCGAAATTGTCTACAACTAAAAATTAATGAGGTTGTCAGTGATTCCCAAAACCTCTCCTACACAAAGTCGCACAAGCCCGACGTTCGCATGTTATTATAACCATGCCGTTGCGCTGCGTCAGTCTGTAGTCTTGTAATCGAGCTGTCTCAAGCAATGTTTTGTGTAGCGACATGCGACGGGCAAGCAACGCATACTGCAGACGCGAGCTGATGGTGATGCAGGCACCACATTATCATCTTGCGTAGTCCCAGCCATTCGTTCACCCCAGCACAGAACGATTTTCTTCGTCATAGTCTGCCTTATACTGCCGTCGTGATCGTACATCTCCTCTTCATAGTAGTGTGCCTAGCTATCTATCTGTCATGTTGAACCAAGCATGCACCTGACGCAAGGTACGAAGGCCAAGAGGTGACCCATGCGTCTTGTCGTACGTATATGCGGTATCTTGCAGCGCAGGTAAAGATGGCTAGATAAACGTTTCTACTGTTAGATGTTCTTCTACGGTTGAATAGAGTGATCAATGATGTACCGTAGTTCTTGACTCACGACGGAAAATTTGCGCGTCACTTGACGCATGTACTGTGTGTACCGTAAACCTGCCGACCAACCTACTGTACAATATTACTAACCTACCTGGTAGTACTGCCCGCGAGAGCATACGGATATACTGTACATACAGTAATCTGTACAGTAGGTGCTAATCTACCAAGTACTTACAGTATGTTGGACGTGTGCTTGGAGGACCCTGACAGAGCTGGTGCGCGCCCGGCCGCCCGAAATCTGCAGGTCATTGGGCGCACTAATTGTTATGCTATGCCGGCTACCTAGCATACGGTGGCCAAAAAAAGCTGCCGCTGCACCTCGTCTTGTACAATGGCCGGACCGGCTGTTTTTTCTGTCCACCCCTTGCCTAGGCATGGTGTACTAAAGTGACGGACATTCAGTACGGTACTGCAAGCGGTTTTGCCCCAGTCGTACCACCAACGACCGACATACACTGAATGTACTCGTTGGTGTCTGCGTGTATACACGCGTGAAGTAGTAGCAGCATCGAATACCTGGCTCATTGCATACACATAATGCCCACGTAGTCTACTGTAGACATAGGTACTTTCGGTACGTCGTGCATACAGGGACCTACCCTTACTACTACATACACAAGTACATATAGTACAGTACCTTATTAGTTAGTACCTGTTGTAGGCTGTAGTAGTAGTAACCGTAGTACGCTAGCTGTCCTGCGCCCGGGCCTAAAATGGCCTGGTCCCAGCCGCGCCTTCGGTTCTCCGCCCTGGGCGTCCGTCCCTCCATTTATTCCTGCCCTTTTCTCTCTGCCTACCTAAAACCTGCCTACTAATATTTTTTTTTAAAATACGAAGTAAGCTCTCTCGCCAACGACACCTCACACCACTGCCACCTATACCCAGGAGAGTCTACTCCTTGTCTCATACCTTGACAGGCCTCAGTTGACGAGTACCTGCTCCTCTACTATTACTTCATTGATACTAGGTAAGCTGCGCCTGCCACCTGTCTGTCCCTTATTCGTAGTTCGTCGTTGCAGCCGCCACGATAGAGCCTGGCCTCTGGCATCATGTGCTGCGGATCCCGGCTGGGTGACATCTGCCGGCTTATATGATCCTTCTGGTACTTCGAATTATCAATTTGCAGTCAAATTCCCCGCAGTCGATGTTGTCGACGCGTATGGGACTCCAATATCGCCCTCGGTATCCCCTGGCGGCCCCATCTCCTTCTCGGTTCCCGGACAGAAGTTCATCACTAGAGCCATCGTGGTTCGAAGATGCCGGTGCTATTGTACCCTATTTCTTCCTCCACCGCAAGATGAAACAGGTTCATCTTGGTCGCGGACCTCCGGACTGCCTCCAGCACTCTGGCGATGCCGTTAGGGCGAGGCATATTTTGCTGACCGCACTGTCGTCTTATAGCAACCCTCGAAACCTTTTGCGAGCCTATAGCCATGTCAAGCCCTACCTTGGGCAGTCCTGCGAATGGACTTGCACCCGAAGCTGATGGAATCGATTCCAGAAGCCCCTCGCAACGCCAACGCAGCCATAGCGTGATTTCAAACCGCTCCGTCACACCGTCACACCAGCCTTCGCCCTCAGCTTCCATCTCCGTCCCTTTGCCAGATGACAATGTGGACAATAACTCGGATCAAGATCGCATGTCGGAAAGCGAAGAGTCGGATGCCGACGACGCGTTGCGGGACGGCGACTTTGAGAACGAAATTACTGTCCAGTCCCCCATTGATGAGGACGACGACGACGAGAATGAGCCACGTCGTCGCACTAGCTCAGCCGATTCAAATCGAGCCCTGAAGCGAAAGGTTTCGGGAGGGGAGGATGAGTACATCAGAGCCAATCCAGAACTATATGGCCTTCGCCGCAGTGTATGCTCTTCCCCGCACGTGACGATCCTCTCAATATGATTGGCGCTAACAAATCAATTCAGCGACGCCCACGAGAACAAGTCAAGATGGTAAGCCATCCAGACCGTCCTCCACCTACTGACGCATTGCTAATCTTTGCTACCAGGCGGAGTCAGATTCCGAGTCGGACGAAGAGCCCGTGGTCCGACGCCAAGCCAAACGCCGACGCGTTGACAACTCCCGCACATGTACGTCGCAAAGCATATGTGCCAAGTGAATGAAGTCTTGTTCAACTCACACCTTTCACAGCCTCAAAACGCGATACTCCTGTTCTGCAAGCATCTACGAATGATTCCGACGCCGACTCAGATACCTACGGCGGCGCGCGGGCAAAAAGCCAGCTGAAACGCGCCCGGCAGCGGCTCGAGTCCCAGCCTGCCTTGGCTCTGACGGAGAAGCGCTGGTCCAGTCGCCGAGCTGCTCAGCAGGTGCAGCAAGGAGCTTATGAGGAGAGCGATGTTGATGATGAGGAGGACGATACTGAGACCGGTCAAGGGAATTATGTTGCCGACTACGTCGACGATTCGCCCTATGTGGAGAAGGTCGTCAGACATCGCATCAAAGACGGTGCTGCTCTTGCTTATGACTGCGACCGACATGACTTTGAATACTTTATCAAATGGCAGGGAAAGTCAAACCTACATGACACCTGGGAGACCATTGACTCCGTGCGCAATATACGCGGTTACCGAAAGGTCGAGAATTACTTCCGAAAAGTGGTGGAGATGGAGCTCGACATCCGCTTTGGAGAAGATGTCACTCCAGAGACCAAGGAGCAGTTCCTCCTCGACCGCGAACGTGATGAGGAAGCATTCGAAGACTTCACCAAAGTCGAAAGAGTCGTCAACGTTCGAGATGGCGACGAAGGTGTTGAATATTTTGTCAAGTGGAAGGGCTTGACCTATGAAGAGTGCACCTGGGAGCAAGCATCCGACATCAGTGCCGGTTTCCAGGATCAAATTGACCAGTATCTCGACCGTGCCTCTCGGTTGTGGCATTCAGACCGCAAGGAGAGCAATCTGGACACGCGTTCTAGGATGACAAAGCTTGACGCGCAGCCTAGTTACATTACGGGCGGCGAGCTGCGATCCTTTCAGCTTCGCGGTCTGAACTTTCTATGTCTCAACTGGTGTCGGGCCAACAATGTCATTCTTGCTGACGAGATGGGACTTGGAAAGACCGTACAGACTGTATCTTTCCTCAGCTGGCTTCGCAATTGTCGCAGGCAAGAAGGGCCTTTCCTCGTGGTTGCGCCCCTCAGTGTCATTCCGGCTTGGTGTGATACGTTCAATTTCTGGGCGCCGGACATGAATCATGTCGTCTATCTCGGTCCTGAGGAGGCTCGCAGTATCATTCGCGAGAACGAGCTGCTTGTCGACGGCAACCCCAAAAAGCCCAAGTTCAATGTGCTTATCACTTCTTACGAGTTTATCCTCCACGACTGGCAATTTCTTCAGTCTATCAAGTGGCAAGTACTCGCCGTTGACGAGGCTCATCGTCTGAAGAACCGCGAGTCGCAGCTCTACTCACGCCTGGTTGGTTTCGGTGTCCCATGCAAAGTACTCATTACCGGTACACCCATCCAGAACAACCTGTCGGAACTCGTCGCGCTACTTGATTTCCTCAATCCGGGCAAAGTCAAAATTGACGAGGATCTTGATACACTTTCCGAAGCTGACGCCGAAGAGAAGCTTCAGGAACTCCACAAAGCTATTGCTCCGTTCATTCTGCGCCGAACGAAGGAAACTGTGGAATCTGACTTGCCTCCAAAGACGGAAAAGATTATTCGTGTCGAGCTCTCGGATGTCCAATTGGACTACTACAAGAACATCCTGACGAGAAATTATGCTGCGCTATCCGACGCTAGTGGCGGCCACAGAACTTCGCTTCTCAACATCATGATGGAGCTGAAGAAGATCAGCAATCACCCATATATGTTTGAAGGCGCTGAGGCGCGGGTGCTGGCCGGCAGCGTCCGCCGAGAAGATCAGATCAAAGGCCTCATAACAAGCAGTGGAAAGATGATGCTTCTAGACCAGCTTCTATCCAAGCTGAAGAAGGATGGCCATCGTGTTCTCATCTTCAGTCAAATGGTCAGGATGCTGGATATTCTATGCGATTACATGTCCTTCCGTGGTTACAAATTTCAGAGACTGGACGGAACAATCGGCGGTGGTCCTAGACTTATGGCCATGAACCATTTCAATGCCGAGGATAGCGAAGACTTCTGCTTCCTGCTATCTACCCGGGCTGGTGGTTTGGGCATCAATTTGATGACAGCTGACACTGTCATCATCTTTGACTCGGACTGGAACCCGCAAGCTGATTTGCAAGCCATGGCCCGAGCCCACAGAATTGGCCAGAAACGTCCTGTCAATATTTACCGGCTCGTGTCCAGGGAAACCGTTGAAGAAGAGATCCTGGAGCGGGCGCGCAACAAACTGCTTCTAGAGTATCTCACCATTCAGGCCGGTGTCACGGACGATGGCATGGCAGTGTACAAGGAGGAGCTCAACAAAAAGGGCATCAAAGTCGATGTGCCGACTTCCAAAGAGGATATCCAGATGGTCTTGAAGATGCGCTCCTCAAAGATGTTCGAACTGAGCGGCAACCAAGAGCGACTCGAGCAGTTGGACATTGACTCGATTCTGGAGAATGCCGAAGTCACAAAAACAAAAGTCGATGACAAGATCAATCTCAGTAGCGGTGGTATTGATTGGGATAAGTTCATGCAAGTCACTGATGTCAAAGTGGACGATCTCAATCTCGACTGGGATCAGATCATTCCGGCCGACAAGTTGGCCGAAATCAAAGCCGACGAGGAGCAACGTCAGAATGACAAATATCTTGCCCAAATTGCGGCAGAGAGTGCGCCCCGACGTGCTGCCATCAAGAGCCGTAATCGTGAGTCTGAGCGCGCAGATCGTCTGAAGAAGCGCCAGCGGGAGCAGCAACAGGAAGAAGAGGAGAAGCAGGCACTGCAGGCTGATCCGAAACGGCCACTGAATGATAAAGAACAGCGCAATCTCATCAAGGCCTTTTTCCGCTACGGTGACATGAACGATCGACATGATGATATCCTTCGCGAGGCAAAACTTGTCGAGAGAGATGCCGAATATGTCAAATCTGTTCTGCAAGACTTCATCAAGGCTGCACAGGCGGCAGTCAATGACAATCTGAACAGAATGGCTGAAGAAGAGCGGAAGATGGGCAAGACCTTGACCAAGAAGGACAAGAAGGCCGTCTTGATCGACTTTGGCGACTTGAAAAAGGTCAATGCCGAAACGGCCGTTGAGCGCCCGAAACAGCTGCAGCTTCTTCGTGATGAGATCAGGAGCCAAGCCCACTGGACGACCTTTCGACTGCCCGACGCGACCAAAGGCGCTAATTATAGCTGCTCTTGGGGTGCTAAGGAAGACGCCATGCTTCTTGTCGGTATTGACAGACATGGATTCGGAGCATGGGTCCAGATTCGTGACGACGAGGAACTCGGGCTCTCGGAGAAGTTGTTCCTCGAGGAGCATCGCGTTGGCAAGAAGGAGGAGCGGTCAAAGGCTAATGACAAGCTCAAGGCACCCGGTGCGGTACACCTCGTGCGACGCTCCGAGTATCTCCTATCTGTTCTTCTCTCGAGACTGCAAAACGACAGTGCGGATCGCAAGTCGCCTCCGGCACTGCGTATGAACAAGCAGCCGCAGCTGACAAACGGTCACCGTGGCAGCGCGGCCGCATCTCCTAGTGGTCAAGGTGCTAAGAAGCCACGGGAGAAGGAGAGGGATCTCGGTCGTGTGACGCTGCGGCCAGAACTCAAGCGCAGGTCTGGTTCCAACGAGGACTCTCGTATTCCTAAGCATGCTCGGATGGACGATGGACGTCGCAACGGTCGACCTGACGACAGATACGAGAGAATCGACAAGCATCGGCGCCGAGACAGCGACGATAGGCGGCGTGAGAAGCCTCACTATAGGGATGACTATCGCCGTGATGATCTCCGACGTGATGACCACCGATACGATGAGAGACGAGACGACAGACGCCACGACCGTCGCGAGGATCTGCGCGGAGACCGCCGGAATGACCGGCGTGATGACCGACGCGAGGACCCTCGTCGTCATGACTACCGACGTGACGACTATCGACGCGATGATAGACGTGACGATCGGCGCAGTGAAAGGCACGATGATTTGCGTGATGATCGTCGCGATGACAGGCGCGACACCCGGCGCGACGATAGGCGCGACGATCGACGCAGCGACTATCGGCGTGAAGAGCGTCATGGGGATCGAGAGAAGAGTAATCAGCAGGAACGTCAACTGCTTAGCGAGAGAAGGTCCAAGGCACTTCGTCGGCTCGATGAACTGCGCAAGATTGGAGATAACGAGCACTTGCGCGAGAAGGACAATGACGCCATGATTTGGTTCCTTCTTAAGCCTGTGCGGGAGAACTTTGAGAAGATCCTGTCGACAACGAAGGAAACTGTCCGATCTAGCAAGGATCGAGCGTCAATCTTCGCAATCGAGCTTGTCATTATTGGGACCTTTCTAGATGAGAAGCTTCCGGCCACCGTCGCAGATGGCAGGCTGAAGGATAATTTCTGGTAGGTAGAGTCGGCTGAGACTTGGCTTGTGCAAGCGTGAACGTGTGCTGATGTGTGCTTACTCATGTTAACAGGGACTTTCTGGCTGCTCTCTGGCCTGTGGACGATACGAGCAAAGTCGTCACCGGCTCGCGATTGAGTAACATGTATCGCACACTACATGCACGCAATCAAGAAGGCGGCTCAACCAAGTCGACCACGAATGGAGCATAGAATGCTTTCAGGGACAGAGGCGGAGCGTTTGATCCTGGCCAACGAGAGGCCAAGATTTGTACATGATATTGGAAGCATTTGGTTTTTAAAAAGCATCTCTGCTTTTACATATTCTCGCATACATCGGGCGTTTGGAACACTGGATGATCTCTTTTCAAGAATTTCGATTTGGGCGGCGCGAGCAAGCAATTTTCTTGTTCTTTTTTTTTTTTACAAGACATACCCAGAGATACAAAGCATTGGGGAGACGAACGATTGACGAAAGGATGAGAGAGTAGCGGTGGGAGTTTGGAGGTGGGCTACTGTCCGATTACGGATACCTGATGGGCGTTTAAAAATGGACCCTTTTTGGGAGAGGATGTCAGAGGATATATGTTTGATTGAATTTCTTTTGGTCGGGGTTTGCTGCATGCCTTGTTGTGCCTCTCAGAGGATAACTTGGACTCATTGTTTGGCTGACAAGAGGTCGTTGTCTCTTCCTGCTTGCTTTCTCATTGACGACGTCTAGAGCTAGCACAGCCGTCGCAACCCGATGGCTCGCTTAATAGTCTCTTACGGTTGGAGAAGGGCACAGCAATGTTTAATTCAAAATATATGCCAGTGAATTGAGCTGCGACGTGACCACGTGTTTGCACCGTAGAGACCCTAGAATGCCTCTGATTGCGTTGTCTGGGCTGTTCATGATGCCTGCCGTCTATGGTGAGCTGCAGAAATGAATCTATACCGACTCCAGCAGCGGGAGTTGCGTCACAACTTTGGGTGTAACGACGCAGATCAGATGTTGACTAGATACTGCATGTCGGCTACTGCTTGCCTTTGAGGCTGGCCTCTCCACTTGATGCTTACCTGCATCGTTATCGCCGTCATCAGCCCATATATAACTATCCAGACCAAGAAGAATTCAAGGTAAAATTAGAAGAGAATATTGTCAAAGCAAACTAACGAAGATCGATTTTTGTCAAAGAATAAGGCACGACATGGCCACGCTGCCAGACTTCAAACGCGAGCGTGCCGTCGCCGAGGCTGCCGTCCTACGAGCCGCCATCCTCACGAAGACGGTGCAGCGATCCCTTGTCACGACGGATAGGACTAGTAGCAGCGGTAGTAGTAGCAACAACACCATATCCAAGGTCGACGCCTCACCCGTCACTGTTGCCGACTTTGCCGCGCAGGCCCTCCTCATCAGCGCCCTGCGCGCCGCGTTTCCCGCCGACGGCTTTCTCGGCGAGGAGGATGCCTCGGCGCTGCGGGCCGACGCCCAGCTGCGTGACAAGGTATATGCGCTCATCCGATCGGCGACAGCCACGGACGCGGAAAGACAGGAAACAGCGGCACTAGCCAGCCCCGCGTCTACGGAGGAGATGCTCGACGCGATCGACCTGGGCGGCAGCGGCGAGGGGGGGCCCCGCGGCCGGTTCTGGATCATGGATCCCATCGACGGCACCGCGACGTTCCTCCGCGGTCAGCAGTACGCCGTCTCGCTGGCGCTGATCGAGAACGGGCGCGAGGTCCTGGGCGTGGTCGCGTATCCGTGCCTGAGGGTCGCGGACGACGGCGGCATCTACGACGACGTCGTCGGGCCCGCGGCCGTGCGGGGCCACGGGGCTACGATCCGACACTTCCCATTGGCGTCCGCGGCGACGCTGTCGTCGGCACCCGCGCTCCCGATGCCCACGCTGAGCCCGGGGCCGCCCCCGGGCGAGGGGGACGGCGACCCGGCTCGGCGGCTGCGCTTCGTCGACTGCCAGCGCTCGGCGTCGACGGACCACGACTTGGTGCGGCGGGCGGCGGCGCGGCTGGGCGCTCCGTACCCGGGCCTGGACCTGTGGGCGAGCCACGTGCGGTACGCGGCGCTGATGCTCGGCGCCGCGGACGCCTGGGTGCGCCGCGGCCGCGCGGAGGGCGCGCGGTACTGGGCGTGGGACAACGCGGGCGCGCAGCTCGTGCTCGCCGAGCTGGGCGCCGTCGTGACGGACCTGGACGGCAGGGAGATGGACTTTGGCGCGGGCAGGGCGCTGGACGCGAACAGGGGCATGGTGGCGGCGAGGGCGGATGCGCATCCCGTGCTGCTCGAGCTGGCGAACAGGGTGTTGGCGGAGAGGGCGGAGGAGGAGGGAGGGTTTTGATGCGGGGGGGGGATTTTGGGAGGTTTTTTGTTTTAACGAGGTTATGATGAGATGGTGAGCTTGTATGGATGTAGAGGTCTGGTACTGTTTGCAGATATGTACGTACGGCATAAAAGATGGTGGTTTCTTTATTGGGCGTAGATTGATACACTGGGATGTACATTAAGTTGTCTCTTCTACATCAGACTGCTGCGTCCTCCTATCTCTGTGCTTCCCTGGCCGTCCTTCATCTTGCCGCTGCGGCCCGCGACGAACTCGTGGTATATGCGTCCCAGCCGGGCCCTCTCCTCCTTGCTGATGCTCGCGCGCGTGCCGTCTAGCGCCCTGACGAGGTGCCCCCAGCCGATGACGACCTCCTTCTGGTCCGCCTGCGGCCTGCCGGTCCCGTTGGCGAGTGCCGCGTCCGCCGCCGCCGCGCCCTTGTGCGCCTGCTTCTCCCTGCGGCGGGCGAGCTTGATCTGCTCGAGCTTGGCGGTCATGGCGGCCCTCTCCGCGAGCGCGGCGGACTTGCTCTGCGGCGCACCCCTTGCTGACGGCTCGGCGTCGTCGGCCCCGTAGCGGAACTGCACGAAGCTCGTGGTCGAGGCGGCTGCTGCTGCTGCTGCTGCTGACGCCGTGAATGTGCCGCGCTTGGCGACGCCGTTCTGGCCGCGGGAGGCGGTGGACGACGACCCGCCGCCGCTGACGTCGAGGACGTCGTGGATGGCCTCGAGCTGCGAGTTTGACACGAGGGCTTGCAGGTCGGCGCCGGAGAAGCCCTCCGTGCGGCGCGTCACCTCCTCCCACGCCTCGTCGGATTCCGCGAGCTCATCTGCGAGCTTGACTTTCTGGTATAGCGCCTTGAGGATGTCGAGGCGGTCCTGCGGGCCGGGCATGTCGCACAGCAGCGACTTGTCTAGGCGGCCGGGCCGGAGCAGGGCCGGGTCGATGAGGTCGGGACGGGACGTGGCGGCGAGCACGTACACCCCGGACAGGCCCTCGGCGCCGTCCATCTGCGTGAGCAGCTGGTTGACGACCCGGTCGGTGACGCCGGTCGAGTCGTGGCCTCTCTTCGGGGCGATGGAGTCGAACTCGTCAAAGAAGAGCACGCAGGGCCTCGCCGCCTGCGCGCGGTCAAACAGGTCCCGCACGCTCTTCTCCGACGCGCCGATGTACTTGTTCAGGATCTCGGGGCCCTTGACGCTGATGAAGTTGAGGCCGCACTCGCCCGCGACGGCGCTGGCGAGCAGCGTCTTGCCGCACCCGGGGAAGCCGTAGAGGAGGAGGCCCGAGCGCAGACGGAGCGGGCACTGCTGAAAGATGGGCGCGTATTTGGTAGGGTACTGGAGCGTCTCTAGAAGGACCTTTCGGGTTTCGTGGAGACCGCCTATGGAGGAGAAGGTCGTGGTCGAGCTTTGCAGGGAGACGTTGCGCAGGGAGGCGGGGGTGAAGCCCTTCAGCGCCTTGTCAAAGTCTATGCGGCTGAGTCTGATAGCTTCTTCGCTGGAGCCGCTCGCCGACTGGCTTAGGGCCCGTATGATGGCCTCGTTCCGGGCACGAGAGATGACGACACTCAGGTCGCCGGGCATGTAGCCGTCTGTTCGGCCTGCGATGTCGAGGAAGTCCAAGTCTGAATCGAGAAGAAATCCACTCCCCGTAGACCTGGATACAGCTTTATCCGGCTGATCGGCGCCATGTAGCCAGTCCCCATTCTCTTCAATGTTGCTCCCATCAGCCGTCGTTGGCCGGCTATGGCTACTCGAATCATCCGCATCGTCATGCGAAAGGGCGTTCTGCCTCGCGATGCTCTCCATGACTCGCCGTCGCGCCTCCTTGTCTGGCGCCTTCAAGTCGATCATCTCCCGCACGACGTGGCCGCTAACGACAACGCTATTGAGGGCATCCTTGCTTTCAGCGGTTGCGAGGAGGACGATATTGCTCTCGCGTGTGCAGTGTTGCCGTACTATTGACCGCACGGCTTCGCTGATCTGCCGGCTCCGTCCGTTGTCGTTGCCCACTTGTAGCTCGATCTCGACGGGGCAAAGCTTGTCCAGGTCATCCAGTACCACGAGACCTCTGCCTCCCAAGCGAGCGCCCCAGCTGGCCAGCATAAAGAGACGCTCGAGTGTCTCTCGAATCGTCGATATCCTCGTTTCGTCCGTGACTAGCTTCCGACAAGAAAAGTAGACTGTGTAGAATAGACTGTCTTTGCGCAGTTTCTCGGCAACATGCTTGACCACAGCTGTTTTACCAGAACCCATTGTCCCAGACAAAAGAACCGACGATAGATGTGATAAGTGGGATTCGAGGTTTGTGAGAAGCTTGTCAATAGCAACCAAAGAGGAATCGTGAGCTGGCTGTAGGTCGAACTCATCGGAACCAACTATCCACGTTGGGCGCGGCACGGGCGGCTGGAACTCGATCCGTAATTTGGAGTCTACACAGGCTAGCCAGCTGATGACATCTTTGCTCTGCTCGTGATCCGAGCCATACTCCAATCTCATAATGCCGCCTTCCCAGCCTTGAGGGGCATCTAGACCATCGTGTAGTCCGACGACAATGCCGTCTGTCATGGGACCCTGCAAGAGACCCGGCTTATCTTTTGAGCTGGCATAGATTTGTCTGAACCGTTTGGCAGACTCCTCTTTTTCTGCCTTGGTTTCGCTTCCAAAGCGCAGGCCCTCAGTTGCTTTAGAGCTCGTTGCGAATGGAAAGACCTTGAGGGCCTGTACAGCGCCGCGGCCCAGCTGCTGAGGCGCGGCTTGAACTTTGACTACGCCGCCGACGATACCAGTGCATCCCAGTGCGGCACACAACAGGGCTGACAGCGCCGCGGCTTGACTGCTCGGAGCGTCAGTCCATGGTAGTAGACGGGCGATAATTTTGGACGAGGCAAGGGACTGTGCCTGAGCAGTCTCTCCTTCTGCCAGGGGCTTCTGGAGACCCGCAGGTCTAAGAAAATCGACAACAACAAAGTTGACTCCGCGAAATTCGCGGGATTGTAGATGATCGTGATCAACCCAGATGATGAGATCCTGGCTTGGCTCGATGGTATCGAACCAATCGGCGCAGTATGATTTATCGATAGCCCGGAGAAACATGGTAGGCTTTCGCTCATCCCGCGCACTCTTTCTGCGGACGGTGCTGGTGCCGCTTCGTCTCGAGCGCGCCGTACTGGTAACACTATGATGGTCGCCGGTATTCTGAGACTGCTGAGCCCGGGTCTTGGGTGCGACGATGACTTCCGCATTAGGTGAGAGTTTCGCGAAAGCAGCACTAGCGGGAGGAGCGGGATCAAGCGATATGATTCTGATATTGGCGGTCGAGGTCGGAGATAGATGAAGGGTGAGGGCATGCGGCGGGATGGGTTTGCCGTCGGAGCCGCTATAGGCTGGGTTCGGCAAGGCTCGAATTTGAGACTGGAGGTTCAGCTCTAGGAATGTCGCGTGGAGCTCAATGATCTCCCAGTCCTCGGGAGTGACAGGCTCTATATTGATTGTGTGCGCGATAGGCGGATCGACATGAACAGTCGTGGTGACTCTTTGGCCGTCGCTGAGACCGAGGGTGTGAGCCAGCGTGGCGTCAATCTCAACTTGTTGAACATCCTGGTCGCGCGAAGATATTCTTCCACTCTCGCGACTGACAGGAGCCGCAGCTCTCCGCTTGCTGGGCATGCCTGTCCAACCGACGAAAACGGATCGCTCGTGGGTGCCGGAGGTTGAGTGTGTGCCCGGGGCGGGACTTCGGAAGCTGAGCTCGACGACGACATTCTGAACTGGCTATAGAAAAAAAGAGATCGAGTCAGGCATGACAACAGAGACTCGTCGATTCCTGCAGCGATCGACTTACCGTATTCACATTGATGAGAAGCGACACCAACGTGGGGGGAAGGTTGACCAGGCAGTTCTTGAGATGGACAATGGACAGCTCGGCATTGACCGACTGCGCATTCTTCCTGGGCGCCATTGTATAGACACGGCAGTGGTCCGCTGCAGCATGTCACAATATTCTGCGCAGAGAGGGGGAAAAAAAAAACCAAGAGGAACGACGCCGGAAAAGAGTATGAGCTCTGCGGTCGAAATTGTTGCCGATATTACGGCTTCCGGCCCAGGACCGAGGTAAGCCGTAAGCGGCACATGTACCGTAGCGGGTCGGCGGTTGCTGTGCCACAGTGGCGCGAGCAGCTTTTTAAATCGATTTTGTGGCGCTGAACGCGAAAACGCGCCTTTCCGCGACGGGACGCGCTGAGCTCTGTGCAGGCTGTCCCTCCCTGGCGTTGCTTCTTCAATCATCTACAGCCCCCCCCCCTCCGTTCCACTGAATCCCTCGATTAGAGAAGAAACCTATGCAAACATCATTGTAGTCTGTAGTCGACAGAGACTAACTTCTTAAGATTGCCATCTTGCATTGATAATTTATACATCCGCTGCTCTATTCTGGGTTTCAACGAGCCGCGGAGATAGAAGAAACGAGTGTATCTTTCGATCGTCGCCATGGCGCTTCGCGAGTTCAAGGCGCCCGTCAACTATGAGACGCATCAGAGTAGGTTGAGCATCTGAATCGTCGCTTCACATTCGACTGACTATTTTGCCTTGAAGGTGCGTTCCAGGTCTTCCTCCAGGACTTCAAGACGTCCCCCGAACATACTATCGCTACGGCAATGGGAAATGTCACAATCGATGAAGACGAATTGAGTGACGACTACGACTTCATGGACGAGGATGGCGGGGCGGATGGGCGCCGAGGTCGCGACAAGAACCATACTCATGCGCCTCACTACAAGTATAAGGACATTATTCAAAAGCTGGCGGACCGGACTTTAGACGAGATAGTGGTCGACCTCGACGATGTTGCCACGGTATGCGCTCTGCGAACCAATCTCATAATTACAACAGCTGACATGACGCACAGTGGGAGAGACAAACCGAGGAAGGTTTAAGGCTCGTCGAGTCCATCGAGCTCAACACCAAGCATTACGTCGACATCATATCCAGAGCCGTCGACAATGTCATGCCGCAACCGAGTGTAGATGTCAAGTAAGACTCGTCTGAAGAAGCCCCCTCACCCCCTCGCGGCGTTCCTAACACAACCTGTGGCAGCTTCAAAGACGACGTTCTCGATGTGCTGATGGCTCGCCGCCAAGCGCGGAACCGCGAACTGGATGAGGCTGCCGAACGTGATGCTACTCTTGAAGATGACAAGTTCCCGCCTGAGCTGACTCGCCGTTACACCCTCGTCTTCAAGCCTCGCACAGAGTCGCCCGATTTCGCGTCCAAAGCGCTCGCCGTTCGACACGTTCGCGGCGACAACCTGGGCCACCTCATCACGGTTCGCTCCATCGTCACCCGCGTCTCCGATGTCAAGCCCATCGTTCAGGTCAGCGCATACACTTGCGATCGATGCGGTTGCGAGATTTTTCAGCCAGTCACCGACAAACAGTTCGGCCCCCTGTTGATGTGCCCATCAAGAGACTGCGAGAATAATCAGTCAAAAGGCCAGCTGAATCCGTCAACGCGTGCCTCCAAGTTTCTCCCCTTTCAAGAGGTCAAGGTACAGGAGATGGCTGAGCAGGTACCTATCGGGCAGATCCCTCGCTCTCTCACAATACACTGCTTCGGTAGTCTTGTACGCCGCGTGAATCCCGGCGATGTTGTCGACATTTCCGGTATTTTCCTGCCCACGCCATACACCGGCTTCAAGGCAATGAAGGCTGGTCTCTTGACCGATACATACCTGGAAGCCCACTACATCCACCAGCACAAAAAGGCCTACAGCGAGATGATTGTTGACCCCTCCTTGGTGCGCCGCATTGACAAATACAGACAGACTGGTCAGGTTTACGAGCTGCTCGCCAAGTCGATTGCGCCGGAAATTTACGGCCATCTCGATGTCAAGAAGGCGCTTCTTCTTCTGCTCATCGGTGGTGTCAACAAAGAGATGGGCGATGGTCTGAAGATCAGAGGCGACATCAACATGTGCATGATGGGCGATCCTGGTGTAGCCAAGTCGCAGCTGCTCAAGTACATATCCAAGGTTGCTCCTCGGGGCGTCTACACTTCTGGTCGTGGCAGCAGTGGTGTTGGTCTTACGGCTGCCGTCATGCGAGACCCAGTCACTGATGAGATGGTCCTTGAAGGCGGTGCTCTCGTGCTCGCTGACAATGGTATCTGCTGCATCGATGAATTCGACAAGATGGACGAGAATGATCGTACTGCTATCCACGAGGTCATGGAACAACAAACCATTTCCATCTCAAAAGCTGGCATTTCTACTACACTCAATGCCCGCACCTCCATTCTAGCCGCCGCTAACCCTATCTATGGCCGGTATAACCCCCGCATTTCTCCCGTTGAAAATATCAACCTCCCTGCCGCTCTGCTTTCTCGCTTCGACATTCTCTTCCTGCTCCTCGATACCCCTGCCCGCGATTCCGACGAGCAGCTCGCCAAGCACGTCGCCTACGTGCACATGAACGGGCGCCATCCCGATCTGGGCACCGATAACGTTGTCTTCACCCCCCACGAGGTGCGCTCCTACGTGGCGCAGGCCAGGACATACCGGCCCGTTGTGCCCGAGTCTGTGACCGAGTATATGATCAGGACCTACGTCCGCATGCGCGACCAGCAGCAGCGCGCCGAGAAGAAGGGCAAACAGTTCACGCACACGACCCCGCGCACGCTCCTCGGCGTCGTCCGTCTAGCGCAGGCCCTCGCTCGTCTGCGCTTCAGCGACGTGGTGGCGCAGGACGACGTCGACGAAGCGCTGCGTCTGGTGGAGGCGTCCAAGGACAGTCTCAACGTCGAGCTCGGATCCGGCCGCCGCGGCCTCAACGCCAGCAGCAGAATCTACAACCTCGTCAAGGCGCTCGCCGACTCCGGCGCCTGCCGCGCGGACGACGCCGAGGACGACGAGCTGGGCATCGAGCTGAGCATGAGAAAGGTAAAGGAGCGTGTTATTGCCAAGGGCTTCACCGAGGATCAGTGGCTGAGCGCCCTCGAGGAGTACACGACCCTTGATGTAGGTCTTCACGAATATGCTTGTTGCTGTGTGATTCAGATGCTGACTATCGTTGTGTTAGGTCTGGCAAACAACTGTTGGCGGTACCAGGCTTGTCTTTGTCACCGCAGCGGGTGATGACGGTGGTGATGACATGGATGATTGATGGAGCGGATGATGGGCGGGGGCACGGCATGGATCGAGATGGTTGCAACAATTCTGTTTAATGCGAAATGTGGCGTTTGGGGGTGTGACATCATGTATGCCATTTGTTAGATATTCTTTCCCCGGGCTGAGTCTTGGGATATCTGGGTCAATATACTTCTAGGTTTGAGTAAGGAGATGTACACGAAAATGCAGCGCATTGTAAAACCCACAAGAAACTGTCATGCCGCTGAATCTTATTACAGATAAAGCGACGCCATATAGTACAATAGTAAGTAGTATGACACTGTAGATGCTGGACGTCCTTCTGCCCTCGCACTCTATACATTTCCAAAATCACACGCCTTGTTTACATTCTCATATTATGCAGTACAACCCTCTCCATCTCGCCAATGTTGCCATGGCCGCCGAGCGCCCACTTCTGAGCGATGAGCTCAGTGCTCAGAGTGCTGCGCACCAGGCCGCTGGCGCCCCAGTACTCCAGCAGGGCACGCGCTTCGCTGCGGGAGACGCCCTCGAGCCGCAGGACGTGGCTGTTCTTGAGTGCGTCGTACACCCTGTCGTCGTAGCCGCGCTGATACGGCTCCGGACCGGGGACCTCGCGCCCCGCCTGGCCGGCCTCGAGCTGCGCGAGAACGAGACTTTTCGAGGGCGACCGCGCAGGGACGTTACTGCCCGAGTCGGCGACGATGATGGCGCCGCCGTTGGGCATCTTGATTGTGCCGGAGAGTGCGCTGAAGAAGTGCCCGATCAGGGTGAGGTCGTGGGGGTGTACGGGCTTGAACGATGGGTCACGGTATGCCGTGTCTCGGCTGGCTGAGGAGAGCCCGTCCATGGCCATCAGAACTGGCGGCCGGCCCGGTAAGGTCAGCTCGGACCAGAGGGCTGAGAAGCCGGCCCAGGCTGCGTCAGATTCTCTTACGTTGGAGATGAGGTCGGCCAGTGAGGAGCCTTCCGGTAGACCGCCTGTCAGGGAAGATTGCTGCTGAACTTTGAGTTTCTCCAGAACAGCCTTGTTTGCCTTGAGGATATTTTGCATAAGATTGAGGGTATAGGTGGGCTGCATGAATTGCATCGGCTCGGAGCCTGGAACTGGTGCGTAGTCGGTATGAGCGATGACAAGGTCGTTGACTATCCACATGCGGTCAGTACTTCTATATCGTAGCCTTGCGAACTGGGAAAGACCGGCATACCTTGAGGAATGCTGATGACAACCCATTCGTTTCGCAACGCATGGCTCATGGCCTGGAGCAGCGCCGTGCTCTTGCCCGACGTACGGCTGCCGGTGAGAACAATCTTGGCCGCCTCCTTTTTCGATACAGAAGCTTGCATCCTGCGAACCATCTCGATCGTCTCCTCGCGCACCAGGACGTGCGGCTTCCTGAAGAGACCCCAGCTCTGAGCCGGGCTGAACGCCCCGAGCGTCCGCAGCTGATCGACAATTTGATCCGGTAGCTCCACGACGGTTCCGGCGCTCCGCGCATCGGCGAGGACGCCGGCACCGAGAACCTGGAGACCCTGGACGGGCAAAGCACTGTTGTTGCTCAGCGTGATGCGCTTGCGAAAGGCCCTGCGCTCGCCGACGGCGGGTTTCTTGACGTTTTCGAGGCCAGTCCTCTTCTTGTTGTACGTCTTCTTGACAGGCTTGGTGATTACTTTGCTAGCGGTGGCCTTCGCGGCAAGATTCCCCGTCGTGGAGAGGGGAGCGACGGCGACGAGGACAGGCTGGATACGTGGCGCACGGCGAATTGAGGGCCGAAGCATCATGGACTTGAAGCCGCCAGTAGCAGCCATTGTAGCTGGGCCTAGAGCCGCGCAGAGGAGAACCTCGATTTGACCCGAATTCAGATTATCAACGAGGCCTAGAAGTCTGGGAAGTAGTGGTCCGATTCGGAGGCTAAGTACGAGAGTCGGAGAGACGTGCAAGGTTGTGAGCTGGCCTCGAAGCCTGAGAAAAAGTATCTGTTAGGCTTGCGGTCCGTCTATTGTATTGTAACTTTTGTTAGCGAGCTGGGAGGAGGGTACAGCACCTGCAGTAGGCCGCCCAAGCGTTGAACCGCGCTGAAGCCAGGGGGCGACCAGTTAGTTAGTTAGTGGCTTGCCGCTATAAAAGAGCCGGAAAATCACCGGCGCCGGCTCTCCGCTGTTGGCTTGATAAGGTCTTATCGAATAAAAAAAGTAATTTGGATGAACCAACGCAAAGAGCATTGAGTTCTATGCCAGAACGTGGAAAGCGAGCACCAGTCGGAGAAGTCGAAGCTTTACAGCGTAAACACGAGACAACCACAAGATTGAACGACCAAATAATTCCACAACCAGTCCCAACCAACACCATGTCGATCCCAACGTCGATACTGCCCTCGAAGCCAAAACTGCCCGTCGCCGTCGAGAAGCCGACGCCGTACAGCTTTGATCTCGGCTACCTCATGGCCGAGGACCCCAACAGCATCCAGCTCGACCACGCCTCGCTGGAGCAGTCCCTCGCCGAGGTGGCCCGCGACGGCGCGCAGTCGCTCATCAACCAGCTGCTAACGACGTGCCCCGTGAGCGCGACCAGCGACGGCGTGCTGCTCTCGCTGCCGGCGCCCTCGACGCGGCTGCCGCGCGAGAAGCCCGTCCCCGAGGCCCGCCCGCCGACCAAGTGGGAGCGCTTCGCGGCCAAGAAGGGCATCGCGCCCAAGACGCGCGAGCAGCGCCGCAACCTCGCCTACGACGAGGAGTCGGGCGAGTGGCGGCGCAAGTGGGGGTACCAGGCCCTCAACAAGAAGGGCGAGGGTGAGTGGCTCGTCGAGGTCGACGCCGCCGCCGAGGCGGGGCGCAAGGAGGGCACGAGCGTGCGCGGCGACGGCCGCAAGGAGCGAAAGGAGCGCGTGCGCAGGAACGAGCGCAAGATGCGCAAGAACATGCGCGACGCCGCCGAGGGGGCCAAGCTCAAGAAGTAGGGGACGGGGAGGGCAAGAGTTGCTGCTCTGGGGCGGCAAAAAAAAAAGAGGGTGGAAAGAAAGCCGCGGAGAACGGGACTGGAAAGACAAAAAATTGGTAGGCTGGAACCTGGCGGAGGGAATTTCATCAGATGAACATGTTTTGTTCTGGTTGCTACGGCGCTGGCGTTTTTCGGTCTTGTTTGTAGTATTGCTTTCAGAAACTGTTTATCCATCTCGAAGCACGATAACATGCACATTACGAATTAAGAACACAACAACATGCACAAGTTTGGGTTTTGTGCCGACACTGTAATTATATCCACTGCAATTGCACCAACGTTTGGTCTTGTACAAGCTTCAGCTCCAGGCTATGCAAATCACCCCAGGGTGATTCATGATTTGCTTCTTGTACAGTTCGGAGAGCACCTGCTCAACCCGCCACGTGCCAAACGCAGTCAACAGTTGTGTGTACGCAACCAAGAAGTATCAGGGAACCCTAAGGAAACAGATCAATAGTGAGGCGCATAACACAAAAACCGACTCCAAAGTTCCATCTCCTTTTTCTATACCAAACATTAAAAAGCAATAAATGGGATCGCGCATTAGTCGTTCACTTTCTCCCAAAAAGCGTACAACGCCACCGGCTACCGGGTACGGCGGGATGATAGGCGGACTCGAAATCAGGAGGACATTGAAGGAAAACATGTAGTGCGTTCGAGCGGAAGATGTCCAAGTTTAACAAGAGAATCGGAAAAGTTTGAAGTCATGAAAAGAAAATATGCAAGCGCAGTCGGCAGGCATCAGGAGAATCTGAATGATAAGAAAATGGTGAACTGCAAAAGACACGAAAACGTAATGTGGGGTATAGCGGACGACGCCAAGTACTTCTGGCCGAAACAAAGAGCTGCAAGCAGCCTTTTCTTCTCGGATCTCTGCTTCAAAGGGCAGTGCAGCGTAGAGGCTGCATCTCCAAACGAGCGAGCCGAGATGGGAAACTCATGCGAGTAAAGTCGATATACACAATGTCTGTGATCATAACGTCGTGACCTGGACCTTGAAGGGTCTTCACAGGTCGTCTCGTCCGCTCAAAAGCCCATTGGTGAAAGCGGCTGGATTGGTGATAGTGGTCGCATGTTGGCAGTCCTCGGTCTGCTTCCCTCGTCCTCTGGGCCTAGGTCTGTTGATCTTGAGTCGTTTGGCCCCGTGACCTGACCGTCGTGAGACCTCTCATCGGTGTTCTGTTTCTCCAGCGAAGTTGCGTGATCTGAACTGGCGGCTACGGAGGCTGGCTTGACTGCCTCGGTCAGACCTTTGGGTGGTGGCTGATCAAACATTCTGTACTCCTCCTCAATATATCTGGCCTCGTTTTTGCACCCCTTCCAACAGTTTCTCCAGTCGCAGACCAGGAACTTGAAGCAAAAGGCGTCGATTTTCATGCATGGCTGAAAGCAGATACAGAGATTGCGGAAGTCCATCTTGTTTTTCTCGGAATGCGCCAGCAACAGACTCAAGTGGCATGTGATGGCGAAGAGCAAGTAGTACTTGAAAGGCGATAGATTGGATAGCTCCTCGACGAGTAATTGAGGAACCTCTTCCGAGCCCGCGCATTCCCTGGCAATGCGATCCTGGGATTCCTTTGGGAACAGCTCATCTGGTAGTCCTCGAAGCCACGCTTTCAGCATAGAGCCAACGATATTTATATCATAGAGATCGTTGACCTCGAACAAGTCGACGTCGTATCCTAGAGATTGGTGGTTAGCGACATGGCGATTAGCTCTGGGACGGGAAAAATCTTACGCTCGTCAAATCGTCGCTGCCATTTCTTGATTTGGGGGCCGCTGCCGGGAACGCGATACAGGCCTTCGACATCGCATCCCTTGTAATTCAAATAGTCAATGGCACGCCATGGAAAAGCCGGCATCCAGAATTCAGTCTTGTCGCGCGAATGCTCGAGTCGCTTCGATATGCGAGTAAGTCGAGTTTGTTCAACCAAGGGCAGGTTGATGACCTTGAGAATGTAGTTCTCGTCGTCAACGGCTGAATCCTTCTCGGTCGTGCTGCCGCTTCTCGACCCCTTGCCAAACAGACCCTTGCTCAAGATGTCGGCAGCTCTGGAGCCACGCAAGCCGCTGAGAAAAGTTGAGCCACCATTCTCCCGATAAGATGATGATTGAAGCTTGCCATGATCGCGGTCGCGGTCGCGAAGATTCTCGCGACTGCGGCTTCCGTCTCGGGTGATGGCTCGATCTTCTGAGCGATTGCGATTGCTCGAGTTCATCATCTCGCGGAATGCGCGGTCCTGGGTGACAGGCGCGGTCCGCAGAGGGAGCGAATCGTCAAAGTTTGCGGGAATACTCGGCGTGCTGGGTAGAGTTCTATGTGTGGGCTTGTTGCTTCGATCTTTGTCACGATTCGATTTGGAACGGCCGAGGAGGCCGAACGTCTTGGCCTTGCCCTTTCTGGAGGAAGCAGCCGTCGAACCGTCACAGTCGCCGACAGAGGAAAGCGAAAGCTGAGATTGTGAGGAAAAGGGCGCGTTTGGGAGAGGGAAGCCGTCCTTTGCGTCGAGGCTTTCCGCAGTGGAAGTGGAATAAGGTGACGGTTGAGTTGCAACACGGGACCCCTTACTCAAGTGAAAGAAGCCGCCGCCCTTGGAGATTTTTCTGGTTTCAAGTGGAGTTTGTCGAGTACTCTGTTCGGATAGGCCCGACGATGATTCATAAGGAAGAGTCTGCTGCGAACGGTTGCTGCGACTATGCTGGTCATGAAGATTCTGGTTCGAGGCAGGCGGCAGAGGGATGGAATTGACGTTGCTCGGTTCAGGCAGCGTGAGTGGCTGCGGAGTGGGTTTACGTCCCATGCTTATTACCTATCACTAGGTAGTAGTGACGAGAGGCGACGTCGGTAGGCAGGCAGCAGCGGAGGAGCAGGCGCAGCAAAGCAGCCTTTTTCCTTCATGGAAAATCGGCATTAACCAGGCTTGGCTATATCATCACACCAACAGAAGCCGCCAGCAGGGTTCGACGGGCAAAGGGCCTTTTGGGGGGGTCACGGACAAGGAAGCAATAAGAATGAAAGAGAGTGGGCGATGGCGGTTTCGGTGGGCAGATTTGGCAATTTTGGGGCAGCAAGGGGCGCGCACTGAGGTACTGTATGTACATGTGTACTGTGTACCGTACCGTCGCCGGTGGTCAATAGGGTCTGTAGCTAGAGTTCCAAGTACTTGGTACAGGTAAGGAAACCAAATGGTCATCCCGTTCTTCTGCAGGTACCGTGCACAGGTACTAAGTTACTGCATGGTATTTCAGTTCAGTTCTATGCCTACTGTACTTAGGTACAGAGAACTTTGGTACTGTATCTGCAGCGTCTACCCTATGAACAGAGGCAGTTGAGAACTGATGGCTTGATGATCAGACTGAGGCCATAACACCAGTGGGAAACAAAGACTGTCATTCAGGTTAAATTCTCGACATAGATAAAGGAGTCCACAAGGTAGTTTTCCTCGTACAATTTACTACTACACGCATACCACCCGCGTACCGCAGCCGCCTTCAGCATTGCCCACACAGGCGATAACGGTGACTAGTGCCTTTATAATCGGTCAACCGACGTTCAAATTCGCATGTACTGTACATGTACTGTAGGTAGTGACTGCTACTGTAGGTCCTGGTACTGGTACTAGTACTACCTACGTTTTACAGGTACTGCGCACCTAGTTTATGTAGAATGGTTATATGCTACATCAGTGAGTCTCTGAGCTGGCCATCATGATTCTTTTGTCTGCATTCCCAGCCGGCCAACGGGAGACAGCCTATTAAATTACCGCAACCTCAAACAGCGCCGGGCTCCGGGGCCAAAGCACAGACGGGAGTATTTGAGTAGCTAGCTAAGCGTGAGATGGCAGCAAATGTGCTCTTGACCGTGTAAATAGATACCTGCAAAAAGATGAATTCTAGCCTCGAGTAGCAGTTGACTACGGGGCGTAGGAGTACATACATAGGTAGCTGTTAGCTGTCGTGTCTTTGATCGCCTCCGATCTCCAGACCTACCTGCACTAATAAAAGAGCAGCCTTCCTCCGGTTGTGCAGAAGGCGGCTACGGGACTACGAATGTACTACGTTGTGATGCGAGGCTGGTAGGGATAATGATGTTGTAGGATCTAGGTGGCTCGCCAGCTGGTCCCATGACATACGTACTGTACTACCTGTACTGTATGTGGGCAGTACATAGCCATGGCACAGCAGGAATTCTTTTCATAGCGCTTGTCATCAACAATTTACAGCATCTGTCCCCCTAGACTGTACTTTGAGACTCGGTGTGTGCGGCACCTAGGTAGCCATCGTAACTTGGGCCGCGTAGGCCTTGGATGCATGAACTGCTCACATGTGACCAAGACCGCCTCGACCACAAGTGACAGAATATCAGTACACCTATTCCCTAGGTTTTGACAATATTGTACCGCGACAATACTCAGCAAAAAAGATTAAAATTTATGCGCAGGGCTCTACTTCCACCTACAAACCGACTCGGAAATCTAATGCCAATCTTTCATCCAAACTAACAATTGCTTAGAATCCCGAGTACTTGGATCAAATTTATGTCGCGGCATTGCTAATTAATATATACTACTATCTAATAAAAGGCAGCGTGCGAGACCGGAAATATCGCCAGCAGGCAAGGCTGAGATGGCGAGCGTCATTACATAAGGCGGCCTGTACACTCGGCGGCCCGCTTCTAACTAGGCAAGTAGACCTGGCATCTCTCCAGACCATCTGTCTACCTAATACACACAGCGCGGCAGCATGCCCTCGGACAATGAGCTGGCTGAGCTGCCAGTTCTAGCTATCGAGGCCCATGTCAAATACATCCAAAGTCTAGACTCCAAAACTGATGAGCTCGACTATTGGCTCACGGAGCATCTCCGTCTCAATGGCGTCTATTGGGGCTTGAATGCCTTGCATCTGTTGCGTCGCCCTGATGCGCTGCCTCGTCAAGAGACCATAGACTTCATACTATCATGCCAACATGAGAACGGAGGCTTCGGTGCTGCACCTGGCCACGATGCGCACATGCTCTCCACCGTAAGTGCTGTTCAGGTTCTAACCCTGGTCGATGGCCTCGACGCACTGGAATCTCGAGGCAAGGGAAAAGGTAGAGCGCAAGTCGGCGCATGTAAGTCGGCACTCTAGGCTATTCATCCGATATTGGAAGATGGACTAATTGGTGAAGTCATCGCAAATTTGCAGAACCCCGACTCGGGGAGCTTCTTTGGCGACGAATGGGGAGAGGAGGATACTAGATTCCTCTATGGCGCTTTGAATGCGCTCTCACTACTCAAATTGCTAGGTCTCGTTGATGTTGGAAAGGCTGTCGGGTTCATCGCTAGTTGTGCCAACTTTGACGGTGGCTTCGGTGCCAAACCTGGCGCAGAATCACATTCAGCGCAGATTTTCACCTGCCTCGGCGCGCTGTCTATCGCCGGGCGGCTGGATATTGTGGACAGGGAAAAGCTTGGACGCTGGCTCAGCGAGAGACAGCTGCCGGGCGGTGGTCTCAATGGACGGCCAGAAAAGACAGAAGATGTTTGCTATAGTTGGTGGGTGCTATCGAGCCTCGCCATGATCGATCGCGCACATTGGATTGACCACGACGGGTTGATGCGGTTTATTCTGGACACACAGGACACAGAGCTTGGGGGGTTCTCGGATGCTCGTGGCAACATGACAGATGTCTTCCATACGTGCTTTGGCCTGGCCGGCTTGAGCCTGTTGAATTACCCGGGCTTAGAAAGCGTGGATCCGCGGTATTGTATGCCGGCGAGTATTGTCGCGAAGGCGCTGAGCTAGTCGCGTGAGCTACAAAAGAAAGAAGAGCATGCCCGCAAAATCGTGTGCGCAGTGCCTCGTTCGTGATGTCGCGATGTCTAAATGGCAGGTTGTTCGGCAAACGGCCACGCCAAGCACGGCATGCATTGACAGGCGACAACCGCGGACGACAGCAGCAGAAATGTCGGTCCGGCTCCTGTCAGTTGACCTTGAAATGACTAAGCTTGACGCGTCAATTTCGTTTGCTTGAAGCTCCTTGCTGCATAACTGGATAGGTGGTTTCGATCTTTGATCCGAACCTGCGAACCACTTGCATGCATAAGCATCATGCTTTTCCTACACGCACCTTGGTGCCAACCAGGATCTATGCTACTTCGTAAAAGCATCATGCTATCTCTAACCTCGCAATTGTTTCCAAATGCGGATACGCCTCTCAGGATACCCTTCCACCACGCATGCATGTCGACACCTGGCAGACGGTATTGTAACCATTACACTCCCCCACCGAAGGTACATCCCGATATCATTTACAGTAACGGCAAGCGAGACGGGTCTGGCGAGGAGCTGAGCATAACAAACGGAGATTGGTACTTGTCTCCCTCATAAGCAGTATTAAGGTATCACCTACCTGCGTTACAAGATGCCAGCTCAAACTCGCGCCCTAATCAAGTGCCCGACGGTCAGAAGGTACTTGTGGGCAGGTCCGCAGCTCAAAAGTACCTCCTGTGGAAGAGCCCTTGCTGCTGTCTAATGGTCTTCTAGAATTCTACTTTATTCGGCTTAAGCGAACCGAGGCGGTTTCTGCTCTCTCCCTCGACGGAACCTCTTGCCCTGTCGTCATACCTCTTGTCTGATCAAGACATTCGACCACGAGGGAAGTTCTGTCTTGTAAGTCATTGCTCTGATCCGAGTCCTTGCACTTCTATCGAATTTGCTGCTAGACCTCTCCTGCAAGTTTGATGCTCCGCAAACACAACAGTTGCTCTTTTCCAGTCCGGGCACTGTTTTATTTCCTTTGCTTCTTGCTTTCTTTCCCAGCTTCGACCCGTTCAGCGGCGAATGCACCCCATTGCATTCTGTATGAGTGAAGAACCCCAGCCGCGACAATGACTGACAGCTATGATTTCAGGTCATGGATGTTTTTGGTGGCATGGGAACAAACAAACACATACCTCTTATCTGCACAGTTTGCCCAGAGTCTCCGAGATTTTCCGACGTCTCTCATTTGCTCACACATATTGCATCCAAAGGCCATCTGCATCATGAGACACAAACAAAACTCAAAGCACACCAGGATCTTGTCTCTGCCGTTGCGCTACAACAATACGAGCAATGGTATCGAGATAACGGCATCGAAGTCCTTCTTGTCGAGAGAATGAAAGCAAAACAAGTCAAAGAAGCACTAAAAGGACGACATTCTCGCGTCAGCACATCTTCAATACCTACAGTAAATGCAGCACCAAGAGTGAGCCATTGTGATTGGAGTTCCCACTGCTTTATACTGAGATTGTTCAATAGGCTAAAAAGAGGTCACGGCGCAGCACGACAGTCGACACTGGTGAAATACTTCATCCTGAATACGGGGAGCCACTGCCGATATATCCTGGGCTATATTCGGAAGAGAACGATTCTGAACTGCTGGAAGAGACGCTTCCGGTGAACGATTCGATGTCCTTGAAGGGCCAAGTCTGGCCCGGCATGGGAAAGATGGATCTTGCCAACGAGGACATGAAGCGGACCAGAAATCAACGCAAACCGAAATCTGCTATCGACAGGATGCGCCGGACATCAGAGGGCATCGAGCCCACACAGGTTGTGATGACACCTGCACTAGAGGTCGAAAGAGTCAAGGGTGTCTATGACAGCTCGTCCCCTATCCTCGGCCTTGAAGAAATTGTAGGTTCACTATCACCACTTTTTCAATCCCGAAACGACCTGACCTCGAGAGTACAGACACCTCCGCCTCCGAAACGAGTCACAAGAACAAGGAGGAAGCGCGCGCCTCTAGCGAACCTATCTGTAAACATACCAGTCCATATTTGTGAACCCCCAAGCATTCCGTCATTTTCTCGTTCAGTACGGCAGTCGAGAAAGGGGGTCCAGAAATCGATCCCAACATATGAAGCTAGCATTCCCCGAAGACCAACTGCACTCTCTCAAAGTATCTTTAGGACAGGACATAGCCCCTTAAGTAAGTCGGTTCCTTGCTCGTCAATAATTTGCTCAGACGCTCATCTCGTAGATGTGTATGACGACCGGACGGCGGCGGCCGCTTCACATCAGCATTCGAAGTGAGTCTCGTTTTCAATCAAATCCCGATGTTACTGTCTAATTAGTCAGACTCTTTCACTATGACGATCACGCGATGCACTCGATCAACCCCATCTCCCAACCGGCCATGCCGACACATATGACAGCCTCTAGGGACTCGTTCACTTACAACAGAGACAACCCGTCAGGTGTACCAGACATCAAGCAAAGCATATTTTCCTCCAGTGAGTATTCATACGTGAATTGACAAGCTCGAAAGTTACTGATACCTCCTAGATACGTCTCAGCGGCCGGACACACCAGGGACTTTCGACGCCAATGTTTTTGGCAGCTCCTCTCGTCTAGCATTAGCATTGAACAGCCATTTCTCCGCTTACGATCGGTTTCAATACCACGATAGTCATCCGGTCACACCGAAACACGATGATTTTTTAACGCTTGGTGGGCAGGTTTCTTTGCTTAACTCGAGCCCGAGTTTTATCAATCTGTCAGAGAACAATCCGCTGCTGAGTCAGGACCGATCGGTTGTCAAGGACTACCAACAATCTTCTGGGAAGGGAACGCCTAGCCAAACGAACCCTTTTGCCGGGTTTCGACCCATAAACTACACTCGAAGTGCTGTAGAATCAGCAGATAAGGTAAACGCGCAGAATTCGCCGCGCGAGGATATCAAGGTGGAATCTCAGCTTTGCGACATTGTTCGCTCGAGCATACAGCATGACAGCGATGAGCCAAACTTCGACATTGACGGCCACTGGGCTGCTGATGGTATACTTGATGGGCTGCCCGCCGAGCTTGGCCGGTCTGATCCCGATTCTTGATAAACGATGTGGTAAAGGAGTACATGGGTATTCAATGCTGCTGCGACATCACCGAAGTGTCACAAAGAAATACATCAAATGGCATAGGATCCAATACCGTTTTATATATAGTGAATGGGCAAACGCAAGGAATATGCATGTTGGAGTTTAAGGAGTATGATTTTTGGCATGGAAGTTGACTAATATTAATAACGCTATCTATATCATGTGTGTGTACAGTGAAAAATACAATATATTTGATGTTTATAACTGTTCAACACTTGCAATGAGGTTGTCGATTTGGTCTGGGCTGCCTTCTGTCACATCACGCAACAAACGGCAGGCTCCGTTCAAGCGACGCATGAGCATTTCGTTTTCCAAAGCGCTTGATTTTTCCGCAGCCATGTCAATGACCTTTTTGGGAATGTGGGCCAACCTGGCAACATTAAGACCATATGATCTATGGGCGACACCTGCGCTGACCTCATAGAGGAATGTGATTTCCTCGTCACCGTCCGGCCGCCGTTCGGCTTTGAACTTCATGTGCAAGTTGGTCAGCCCTTGGAGACCATCAGCGACACGTGCAAGGTTCTGATAGTGCGTAATGAAGAGGGTGAGGCAGCGGGTCTCCGCGACGACGTGGTGCAGGACGGCATGGGCAATGGCCGCACCGTCATGGGTGCTGGTGCCGCGGCCCAGCTCGTCGAGTACGACCAGGCTGCGCGGGGTTGCGGCTCGGAGTATGCGGGCCGTCTCGGAGACCTCGACCATGAAGGTGGACTCGCTGGCGAAGAGGTTGTCGCGCGCGCCTGTGCGGATGTGGATGGCGTCGCAGAGGGTCATGCGCAGCGCGTCGGCGGGCACGAAAGAGCCGACCTGCGCGAGGAGGACGATGAGCGAGAAGGCACGGACGAAGGAGGACTTGCCGCCCATGTTAGGCCCCGTGATGAGGTGCGCGCGGGGCGACGGGTGGGCGAGTGTGGTGGAGAATGGGATGTAGCCGCCGTCGAGGGTGTGCTCAGCCATTGGGTGGCGGCCGCGGGTGATGGCGATGGTGGGCGGAGACGACGACGACGAGGCGAGAAAGTCGGGGCGGCAGTAGCCGGGCTGGGCGGCGACCTTGGCGAGGGAGAGGAGGCAGTCGAGGGTGGAGAGTGCGGAGACGGCGTCGCGCAGGGGCTGGTAGGCGGCGGCAATGGAAGCGAGGAGATCTCTGAAGGCGACGTCGCAGGCGGCGGCGAGGGCCTCGCGGTGCTGGTCACGCTCGGCGATGAGCTGGACGACCTCCGGGGTGTGGAAGCGGGAGAGCTTCTTAGTGCCGGAGATCTTGGCCCACGAGGCCGGGACCGTCTTGATGTCGGTGTTGGAGACCTCGATGAGGAACTCGATGCCCGCGACGGTGACGTAGTCGACTGGCTTCTTGCGTCTGATCTTCTCGGCGGCGACGGCGCGGTGCTGGTCGAGCTGGTGCTCGACGTGGGCGATGCCCATCTGGTGGTCCTGCATGTCGTCGGTCTGGTGCTCGTCGCGGAAGAAGGCGTACTTGTCGTCCTTGCGGGCGGCGTCTGGGTTTATGCGCTCGAGGTACGAGATGACCATATCGAGGATCTTGGGGAGAGACATGACGGCACCGGTGAGGAGCGGTGCGGCGAATGAAGTGTCCTCGGGCTGCTTGACGCGGACGTAGTGACTGGAGATCTGCTGAAGCGCCTGAAGGACAGAGAGCAGCTCGGGGCGCGTGCACTTGCCGTAGTAGATGCGGATGAGGCTGCGCTCGAGATCGGTCTTTGTCTTTGCCAAGAGCCGTTCTAGGTCGTGCACGGGTGCGGTGGAGCGCTTGTCGTGGAGTTCCTGGACGGCGGCGAGGCGCTGCTCGAGGGGCTCCTGCCTGAGCAGTGGGCGGCCAACCCACTTGCGCAGCAGACGGCGGCCGAAGCGCGTGAGCGTCTTGTCAATGGCCCAGAATAGGCTACCGCGCTCGGCGTGGTCCGTTGAGTTGCGATAAACCTCGAGTGACTCGAGCGTGGTGCCGTTGACGAGCATGTGGGAACGAGTACTGAAGCTCTCAAAGTACTTTGTGAGATCGAATATATGCTCGAGGCCGTATTCGACAAGGTGTGTGATCATGGCGGAAAGGCATATGATGACGGGCTCCGGAAGCCTCAGAACTGTTTCGAGCAGTGAGCTGGATTGGTGGTTTTGGGAGGCTGTAGCTTCCTTTAGCTTTTCTGCGTAGAATTGCGTAACATGCGAGGATGCCTCCGTGGCCATGGTCTCGGTCTTGGGAACACGCTCAACACGACTGCGGTCTCCAAACACATTGGTGCTGCTACCGGCAAGGTGCTGGATGAGCTTGTCAGTCGTCTTGGTAAGATCCCCGACTATGACAAATTCACATGGTGAAATGTGCAGCAGCCTGGTCTCGAGCTCGCTTCGCATGAAGCCGTCCTCGAAGGTGTCATAGATGATGTCGCCCGTGGCAGGCTGAACAGCAAGGATTCCGACGTCGACATTCTCGTCGGTTCCTGAGCCCTTGGCCTTGGATTCTGTGATGCAGAGGAGGTAGCCGCCGGAGGATGAGGTGTTGCCGCCTTTGGTCGACTGTTCCAAGTCGCCATTCTCGTCAATGTATGTTCCTTTGGTGTATAGGTTGGTGAGTTTGCGAGTAAAGGGCGCATTACGGTTGTCGCCGACCTTTTTCAACGCTGCTGTTTCGACTTGACGGACCACGCCGACCTTGTGGCCGGCAGCGACCAGGCGGCGGGCATGAACGGGAAGTCGGTGCACGGGAATGCTAGCGGATGCGAAACGATCGAGATGGGACTCGGAAACGTCTACCGGTGAATGGTTAGTGATTTGGGGGAAAAAATGTGTAGAAACTACCGGCAATACTTACGCTCATCGTATCGCATTTTGCCTGGTATACAGACGATACTCAGTTCTTTGGCAGCAATGCGCGCATCTTCGCCAAAAAAGCGAAACTTGTAGCCAACTTCGACGATGAGAATAGTATCTAAATGCTTGCGCTTGATGTCGAGAAACTGAACCTCCATGGGCGTCAGCTTGCCCGTCTTTGATCCCTTCTTCTTCGACTTCGGCGCCGGTGCCTCGTCCTCCTCGCCATCACCGTCGCCGTCTTCATCATCATCGTTTGCGTCGGTGTGAGAGGGTGCCAGGCGCGCTCGCCAGTTCATCGCATCAGGATGTCCGAGCTTCTTGACAAATTTCCGGTGCAGCTCCTGATGCTTCTTCTTTGTGGCCTCATCTGCGGTACCGTCATCGTTTCGCGCCTGGTCAGTCCCCGAGGCCGCTGTACTGTAGGAGTAGCGCTGTGCACGCGCAGACGGTGGCGTTTGCACAGCATCAATCTCGGGAAGGGCATCGGCACCCTCATTTTCGACGGCAACTACGCGCGATCTTTTAACGCCACGGGCTGTATCGTGGTTTTCCTTGTCGGCAAGGGCTTGGATGTTTCGCTTGCGCTCGACCAGAGGTGTCGCTGGAGTGGAAGACTGAGGCTGAGCAGGCGCATTGGGACTCGAGGCCGGCTTTGCCGTGAAGAAGGAAGTCAATGACTGCTGCTTCTTCCCGGCCGGAGTGGAGTTTGGAGGCATTGAGTGAAGTCGATAGCTACATCGATGGCCTGGTGTTAAAGGTGACACTCGGACAAGTGGTCGGCAACAGAGGAAGTGAAAGCTTGCGCTCCCATTTGGCCATTTCGAAACGCGTAAAGAAGAAACATTTTGGCCGCTAGCGAGACGCGTTGAGTGGCTCCACTTCTTCCATCTTCTGCTGGTCCATAAAAGCCACCTGAGGGCTGCCTCCCAAGACCGATAGTCTAGGACAGATGGGGGAAATGCGTGGAAAAGTTCAAGGGAGGAAAAAAGAAGATTATCACGTAGAGTTTTTTCAGGACATGTCAGCAGTGCTCTAATCCGATATCACAAGTCCCGATTGATCAGATACATGCGCCTAGTACATATGAATAGACATAGCCTATCGTTAATTCTCAACATGCACGACGTATAGGCACAAGCATTATCCGGTACATCGTGGATAACTGTTGGGGGGGGTAAATGAACTCAGAAAACTGGAACTGACTTGACCCGAGGGATAATCTTTCAACAGCGCTTAGAGCTTGTCCAATCAAAATTCCCGACGTTTAATACCGGGCGCTTACGCGAGGGCTCTCTTGAGAGCTATAGCCAATGAGAAAAGCTGGAGCTGTGCCGTGTAGGGACTGACCCCAGGGCCCTGGTAGTGGCCGTATTTAGTTCAATACCTTAGTACCCAGGTGGCGGCGTTGACGCCTACTAAAATGTGTAGTGCAGCAGGCAGCGAGACCTCTGCAGATTCTCTTTGGTACAACCCTATACATACGGGACGCAATAAAACCTTGCTACAGTCACCACGAATACAGTTCACTGCAGTTGATACCTCTCTAGCTCTAGGCAGTGCGAGTCCGGACAAGACAAATTCACGTACGACTGCCGGCTTTGCTACCAGCTAGAGCATAGGTAGGTACACGACGATAATTGGGCCATCTACAACGTACTGTACCTATGCTTATACCAATATGCTGCCACCTGCATAGTCGACCCCGCAGACCCCGCAGTCCCTGCCCTGGCATCACAAGTTTCTCCTACTGAGCACTCACGGCTGTTCAAGCATATAGTATGCAACAATTGCGTTCTAGACAGCAGTACTGAGCAGAAAATTCCATTTTCGACTCTAGCTCTCCAAGTGATAATGCCGCAGTGTTTAGGTTTCAGGGTGTTTACTGGTGGTAGCGACACCGCCTCCAACATTTGACTAGGCTTGGCGCCAACCAGCTGCTGGCTACCAGCTGCCAAGTCTCGACATTTATGCTCAGGCGCGCCATGTACTCGCTGGGTACCCAGCACCGCCTTGTAATGTGCCTGCCACTTCCCGATCAGTACTACAGTATTCGTAGTTGTATGTAGCACCTGGGGGCATGAAAGAAGAAGAGGTACTACAGAGGCAGGTAGGTAGGTACCTATTTGCTATCCCGATTTGGACGTGCTCCATCAATACCCTTACCTACATACTACTACTAACTTGCCTACCACCCACCAGCTTAGTAGCTGCAGCCCTCCTGCTCTCCTATCTCAGCATCCTTCTTCTCTCCTCCGTTTCTTTCGTCAAATACGGTGCTTTTATACGTGGCTACTGCTCAGTACCTCGTCTCATCGAACCTTCAATAACGACGACATATATCGCTACGCCTATCGTCACACAGACGTACAGAAACCAATATTCTAGTGCACCCCGCGACCGATCCGAGCGCCGGCCCCGGGCGGCTGGTTCTGCGACCTGCCACAGGATCCTTTCGCAAACGACTGCTCGCTGTGTTGGTATCACCAAAACTTGCCGTACATGTACATGCTTGTGAATCGCATACTTTTCCGAACCGGGCCTCTTGCTTGAGCGACGACATAACCATACATACTTCTCGCCTTCGCATAAATTACTTCCCCTCGCTGAGGCGTATAAATCAGCGTCACAATGGCGACAGCAAATCGCGGCATCCCAGACCAAGAAATGTTCCTAAGTCGACCAGCTCCCACAAATGGCGGCGACAGTCCTACGGTGGAACCATTACGCATCTTTAAACCTACCAGTCCCAGGCCGAGTTCTCGCACTTCTATGGCCTCGAGCAGCAAGCCTAGCTTTCCGCTACCACCTGGTGCTTCGAGTTCCGCTGCACCGCTGCCGTTTCCAGACGATGACGATTTGCGCAAGCCGACTACCCTCAAGCCGTACGGAGCTGCCTACAATGACACTGCCCCTCGCCTAGACACAAGCTCGACTGAAAAGAAAATGGGCTTAGCTGAACGACGCGGCGCAGCCCCCAAAGTTATTCACTCACCCTCGAGCCCGGACTCTGACCAAGGCCTATTTGCTCGGCCTCTCAGAGAGCAGAATCGACCTGCGGCAGCACCGTCAACACAATCAAACTACCAGAACAAAACTTACTATCCGCCTCCAAGGGCTGCATCATCTTTTAGCTTCACGTCAGCCGTCTCGAATTCCTTGCCGCAGCCCACAGCCATTCAACATCTCAAGCAGGCTGACCAGAATGTCAATCGCTTTCCGTCCACAGCATCCAATTCGACAACGAAAGCGACTAGAGGCTCTCCGCCACCTCCAGAGACTCCTATTGTTGAGCCTGGTAATATCCCTGGAGGGGGCATCGAAGCACGTTATGCGGCGTCGGGCATCTCTGGCACAGCTACTTTGACTAGCTTACAAGCGAACCAGATGCAAAGTGCCGCTGCTGCCCAGAGACTTGCACAATATGGAAATCAGGCGCCGTTGCCTCAGCGGCCATGGACGCCTACAGAGACGCCAGATCAGGCACCGGCGGGGCCTCCCACCGTCTATCAAGGGTCCAACGTCGTGTCGAGTCCTCAACCGCAACGCCCTCATGCCTTCTCCCCCCAGCAAGCCACTCGGGTTCAAACCACGCAACCGGTTCAAGTGAGCGTCCTTGAACAAGACTTTCAGCGACTGGGAACGAGTTCACCACCTCCGGCATACTCTAGCGTCAACCCTGGTGGAAAGTCGGCATATCCAAATGAAAAGCGGCGGGCACAACAGAATGGAACTACTGCTCGTCCACTATCCGACGCAGCACAACAAGCTCAGACAATCGGAGCAGCAGCGAGTCAAAAGCCACAAACCTCGCACCAAGGTGCTACTGTTGGCCAGTCTTCGGCTGGCGCGTCAGTATTATCGCCAGCTCTGCAGCACCCCGGCCATCCTGCGTTCGCCAACGATCCCCGACCAGAACAAAATGAGCCATCAACGACGCAAAATGGTCACTCGCCAGAAGTTCAGCCAATCGGACCGAGTCCAGCTTCTCCGCCACCACTTCCAGAGGGCTGGATTGCCCATCTTGATCAGAACTCAGGTCAATACTATTACATTCACCTGGCAAGCCAGGCTACGCAGTGGGAGTTCCCCAAAGGTCCGAATCCCATTCAGCCCGAGCAGACGCCACTTTCTCCCACTGCTTCAACGTACGGGAACCCACTTCTGTCACCAGTATTTGGAAAGCAGGGACTTGCTTCACCAATGTTTCCTCCGCACACGCCAGGGTACGCAGAGAGCATCATGAGTGTGGCTGCATCTCAGGCATCGACGACCGGATTTTCTGGACCCCCACCATCCGCAGGCGTTGAAATGTACAGGGTCCAGCCTACAAATGGCGTCTACTTTGGGCCGTATCTGAGATACGTTAATATGGACGTCGAAAAAGGCATCTGGTTTGGCAGCATACTCATTGTGACGGATTCGCTCCAACCACCCACAATACATATCCACCTCAGCGCAGACCTGTCGCCGAATCCGAGACAGTTGGAGCCTCATGCTATTTACACCCACCAAAGATGGACGTTTTTCAAATACGACATTGATCTACAAATGGGTGACGCTGGTACGGAACGTTGGACATATGCAGTCACGTCGCATCTCGGATGTACCCGGTACGAATTTATCGTTGCTGGCCGCCACGAGACAGGATGGAGATTCATTGCACATTCTGGCAACGACTTCGCAGCTAGCACGTCACAGAACGAGCGTGCCAAACTCGGCGGTGTCGGGTTCATGTGGAAGGATGTTTTACAGAAGAATGTCGAGTGTGGCGGCTTCCATGCACAGCTTGGACTCGGAGACCAGATCTACGGCGATCGGCTATGGAAAGAAGTACCGCTTCTAAAGCAGTGGTTGGCCATGAGCGGCCGAGAGAACAAGAAGACGGCCCAATGGACCGCTCGTCACGAGGAGGATGTCTCTCACGCGTACTTCCACTATTATACGAGCCACTTTGACCAGCCATTTTTGCGAGAAGCATTCGCTCAGATTCCTCACGTGCTGCAGATTGACGACCACGACATTTTTGATGGCTATGGATCGTACCCTCAATACATGCAGTCTTCCCCCATTTTTCGAAACATCGGGCGAGTTGCGACTGAAATGTATCTTCTATTTCAGCATCATACAACGGTTGATATCATGAGGAATGTCAGGACTGACCAAGACATATTCACTATCACCGGAACCGGGTGGCATTTTGTCAAATACTTTGGGCCTGCCATGGCTGTTGTCGGGACTGATTGCCGTTCGGAGAGGTCACAGGCCAGAGTCATGGCCGGCCCTACATATCAAGGCATCTTTCCGAAAGTAGCGACTCTCCCACCGAGTGTTCAGCACATTATATGGATGGTGTCGGTGCCTCTCATTTTCCCCCGACTGGAAGCAGTGGAAAGTCTTGCGAACACTGTCGCAGCCGGAAAGAAGGCTGTTAACACCACATATAATATTCTTGGCAAAGTGACTAGCTCTGTTGCGGGTGTGGTTGGCGGGAAAGAAGTTGTCGCGCAAGGTTTCACCCAGGTAAAGAAGGCTGTAGGTAAATCGGGACTCATGGGAAATGTGCTCAATCAGTTTGGAGAACTTGACATCCAAGAAGTTCTGAAAGACTTGTGGACGCATGAAACGAAAGACCTGGAGCGGACTTACTTCATCCGCACACTGCAAGGCATTGCACAGCAAAAGGGCGTTCGCATGACATTTTTATCTGGTGGTGAGTTGATAGTCCTCTGTGAGGAAATAGACAAGACACGGCTAACTCGACGACCAAACAGATGTCAATGCTGCTGGTGCGGGGCTTGTCCATGATCCGACGCATCCTGGAGACCATAAGACTATGTACCAGGTCATTACGTCGCCCATCGTAGCAGCACCACAGGGCGGCTACGTGCTCAAGCTGTTGCATAACCAAAAGACTCTATATGTGCCACAGAACGGCCAAAGATCTACTCACGAGGTGTCGGACACCAAGGAAGACATGATGGAGATATTCCACAACGATGCGAGCGGAGGGATGCGGGAGTTGAAGAAGCTGATGGGCCGCCGAAACTATGCCGCCTTTATCGCATATGATCAAGATGCTATGATGGCGCAGAACCAGACACCTTTCAGTCCCAATCCGAGCATGAACAGTTCCCAGCAAGGGCTGTCAAAGTTAAGTCTGGCTGTTGATTTCGTGGTGCAAGGAGACGGGCCGTATGCGGCGACGACCAAGTACGGTCCTGTGATCATCCCGCACCTAGAATTTGGCAGGTAGTCTCTGAAGATCAGAGAGCAGAGGCGAATGTCCCAGTAATGTCCCTCTGTCTTGTCATTGAGTTGGGTTGATACTTTTGGATATACGAATGAGGATGTATGACTTGAAGAAGATGTTACCGCTCAACAAGTATTACGGTTTATCACTGAGCGCCTTGAATATAGAGATTTTGTTCTTGCATCTACCTACTGTTTTGACTTCATCTATTTGCTACTTTGGTGGGATGCATATTTCCTCTTATATTTTTATTCTATTTTTATGACTCGTGTATGCTTACAAATGGAAAACCTCCTTGAGGATCTGCATCGTGTCCTCCGGACCCTTGACAGAATGGCCGATGGTGCGCGGGTCTTCGTAGATTTCGTAGTCGTTGCCACCTTTGGCGGTCTTGTCGCCAAAGAAGTGAATGTTCTTGTAGGTGATGCCGTTGGGTTTCTTAGCTTCGGTCTCGAGATGTTGCAGGCAGTAAGTCTTGTCCCAGCCGGTAGGGAAGACATCGAATGAGATTTGGCCACCAATGGAAAAGCTGCGATAGAGCCGAGTCAGTGAATTGTTTCAAGCCTCGGTATACCTCCCTCGTTCTTTAGCGTCCTCTTCCTTGACTCCATGCCTTTGCTTTATTTCCTTTGTTCCCTCTCCTTATGAGTTGCAAAAACAGTACTTACGTCAAGCCCAGATGGCCAAATTTTTCCCTGAGGGCGGCGACAAATTTCTCCCGGACCTTGGCCTCCTTGTCGTAGGCCTCAAACTCGTTGCGCTCCTTGTTGCTGGCGTTGCGGCCGACGGGGCTGACATTGACCATGCCGTTGCGGAACTCGACAAAGGTGCCGCGCTTGACGGGGATGTCGAGGTCGGCGATGTAGTGGAGGCAGAAGTTGGCGAGCTCCTTGTACCGGTCCTCGCCGATCCAGCGGATGAAGCTGTTGGACGGCAGGGCCTGGCCGAGCTTGAAGGCCGTCAGCCCGTTCTCGGAGAAGCAAAAGTCGAAGAGCGCGGTGACGGGGACGCCCGCAGGCCCGCCGAGCTGCTCCTCTTGCTTGGCGAGGTCGGAGCCGCCGACGAAGCCGATGGCGCACTTTTGGCGGAGGGCGCGCAGGAGCGCGAGCATCTCGTGTGAGGCATCCTGGAGAATCGGAAGAGGAAGTGATAATGGATCGTTAGCTTTGTGGGGGGAGGGGGGTTTCTTTTCTTTTGGCTCTACCTCCCGTTGGGGGGGATATTCGGAGGGGTGCTCACCAGACGTGCGGGAGTGAGCGTGCCGTCGACGTCAAAGAGGCAGATGGTGTCTTTGAGAGGACGCTCCTCGAGTGGAGGGTAGGTAGCGGCCGAAGGCGTCGACATGTTGTGTGGTGATGACTTCGTGGTCTTTTTTTTTTGGGGGGGGGGGGGGGGGGGGTGTTTTTTTTTTTTTT
>JAFEME010000151.1:0-57087 GCA_018831755.1 Niveomyces coronatus | reverse complement strand
TCCCCCCCCCCCCCCCCCCGGATCGCCATGTCTGTGTCTGTGTGCATGTTTGTGATTATTTACAGTATGTGTATGTCTACTATACCTATGCCTATATGGCGTAAGCGGCGGCGCTTCAACCCGCCAAGGAGGCCCAACAACTACCCTAACCTGTCACGATCATTTCAACCCTCTTCGTCTCCAACGCACTAGGCTGGGCTGGGCCATGATCTGAGGACCAGGACAAGGCTCCCCCGTTGGCGAGATAATAGCACCGAAGCTCCTGACATGTGAATTAGTACAGTGATGTGTGGTTGTGCCCGACCTCACGGACTTTTGGGGGGTTGTGCCTGGTGCCTGGTGATCTATGAGCTGTCTTCACTTTTGCTTTTACTTTCTTTCTTTCTTTCTTTCTTTTTATCTAGAAAGATGGAAGAAAAAGAAGGGCACAAGAAATAGGACGTGATAGAACAACAAGACATCCCCGGTTCCGCGAGTCGGCGTCAATTAATACACGCAGTTCCTGACATGCAAAAATCTCCCAAGATGCTCATCAGAAGCGGATGTGATGGAAAAATTGCCTCGGCGCATCAGTGACGTTTTAAAAATACATCCAGCGGCGTCATGGGATGGATAATCCACCAAGTTCGGGTGGACAGAAGTCCAGAGATCTTTTCCCGAATTGCTCATCTCGAATATACCCCGGACAAGATCCTACGATATCGTCATACCTTGGGTTAGCTGTGTATGCAGTCCATGCGGCGTTTGCATAAACCTTCACATAACCGCTACATCGTATAGGCTGCGTGGAGCGCCCTCCTTTCTGTTCTTACCTTACCCGCCAGCCCGCCTACGTCGGACTTTTTTTCCCTTTCTCTTTTCTATGGATGCATCTTTCAGCCGACCGTTGACGTCGGGCCTGTACAGTCGTTGCAGCCGCCTCGGGACGATGCGACCTCAGCCCGTGTATATGTATCTCTTCAGCTCACAGGCTCGGACACTTTGCGAGACCTGCCCAGCTTCCAGTCAGCCGCCACCAGTCATAATACCGTTCCTGACCTCCTCCTGACCGTCTTCTCTTCTCGGCCGAAAAAGGCCGACCTTGATCCCACGACCACACTCCGGTCCAGCAGGCCCGGCTCTGGGCCACTCGCATCTACAATTCTCCTCTCATGTTCTTGCCTTCGATTACACACAGCCTAGTGATTTGATTTTAGTCCGCTGTCACTCATCACAGAGTGGCGATTGATTCCCCGTCAAAAAACGGCTTCCCCTCTCTGGCCCGCCACCCACCATGCATTCAATCTGGCCCCAGCATGAGGATATGCATATGCGCACCGGACGAACCCGACAATACGACACTCATCAAGGTGATCAAGGCAGAGCGATATCTGTTCCCCCAGCATTGCCCGTGCGACAAGGCGCTGCTGTCCAAATAGGTATTTAATTAGATGGTGGGGGGTGTCTGTTGCTTTACCCTCCTCTTCTTAATTTCCCCTTGCACTACCCATTCGAATTTTTGTTATTTGGGTGCAACGGACTCATGAGAACGCGGGCAAAGAGACTCGACTACCAGAACTTTATGTGTTTCGTGACCAGGTCATTTTCATAATGTTTATTCTATTGCGTAAATTGCTCACTGCTCCTCTTGCGAATGGCTCGCTAGACTGCCATCCACAAGATAATGAGCATATTTCAATTCCATCACCTACCAACAAACCTGCCATTATAGATTATTATATGTTGTATAAATGACATCTCACAACTTCAATCTTTCTTTTTATTGCTCTTCTTGTTGCCCTTTTTGCCCACTGCATGCCCATTCGTACCAACCACATGACTCGGCGCGCTCGGCCCCTTTATTACCACCGCTTCGGTATGGTTTGCTTCATCGTCGAATTCGAGACCTGCGACAAACAATGCGCTTAAGCCCTCAAGCGCCGTAACAAACACACATAACAGACTGGCAATCGCGAATTGGCTGATGGTAGAGCCAATCTCCAGCCATGAACCCTCGTCTCTGACAATCCAAAAGAAGTAGAGCGTCAGAACGTCGCTTATGGCCATGACAATCATGAAGAGTGCCGACTGAGCAACCCCTAAGCGAATATTCAAGACTCCAAGGTTGGCGGAAATGAGCGCAAATGGGACCAGAATCTTGAAGATGAGGAGAGCGGACTGCGAAAAGGGATCAAACACGGGCAGCAGACGGTTAACGCTATCCAGACTGAACGAAGAAATTGACGCGATATTGCCAATACTAAAGAAGCCTGACTGGAGCAGTGCCAGGAAAAATAGCGCGATGCGCGCATCCGAGAGCTTCAGCGGCCTGAGGGCACGCTTGGCGGGCTTTGCAGCCTCCGCCTCCGCCGCTTGGCCTGTCGTCTGCAGAAAGCCTGTGGCTCTGTCTACAGCATACTCGAGGCGAACCCAGGCGACAAGAGTGGTGCAGAAAGCAACATAGAAGAGGCCCTCATAGGAGATGGTTAGAATCACAAATGTCGGGGCGCATGCAAGAAATATCACCATGAGGCGGTGCATGTAATGGCCATTTGGCTGCCATCGGAAGGCCACTGGCATCAGCAGTGATGTGACCAAGACTGTCCATCCGACCACCTGATTCCCGAGTGGGAGGCCTGTTTTTGCGTGCAGAGACATTGCGCTCGAACGAGTGACAATCATGGCCAGCATGATAAGACCAATCTGAGTGCCCATCAGAGCGCGGCTGAATGGATTGCTTCGATTCTCGCTCTGCTCAGAAGGCTTCGCAAATTCCGCGAAAACGGTGCCTTCAAAGGACAAGTATAAGACGCCAAAGAGGATCATAGAAATGCCACCGGCCAGGATCAACGGAATGTTGTCCGTCTTGTTCGCCGGCAGTAGAGTAAATGTGCTCATGACTAGGCAGGACATAGTCCACGTCAAGCACAGCATTCCATGGCGACGTATGAAGGAGACTCCGTACATCAGTGGCCACGCTGCACCGAGAATATACAGCCCCGTGAACACCTCGCGGTCGTTGTAACCGAGTGCCAGTCCCACAATAACGCCAACATAGACGACGACATAAATACAAAGACTAAGCATTGCACTGGGGGTGCTAACGTGTGAGAATAGGAGCCTGCGTCCCTCGGCCAGGCTCTGCCGGTGAGCAAAGACTTCTTCCCAAAATACAACTGGAAAAATGGCGTAAAGATAGTAGGTGCTCGGAGACTTCGAGATGATGAACGAGGCGTAGAGCGCCATCAATATCGACGGAAAGACAATCAAACCAACAGTGGACCGATGTGGTGCCGAACTCCCCCCAACGACAAAGAGATTGACAACAGTGGTAATTGCATAAGCCATCCAGCCCAGATAGCCTAAAGTGATGAGAGCACGCAAGAAGAGCCAGTCATACGTCTGAAGATAACGTAAGCCCTCGAGTGTCACTTGTATCAAAGCATCAATTTCCTCTATCGCTTCCTCGAATTTTTGGCCTGTGATAAGCGCATTGATGTCGGCTATGCGTTGATCGGGCGCGCCTTTATGCTGACTAAAAGGGCCATACGGGCGGAACCGCAGCTCAGTGTCCATTTTCTTCGTCTCCTTGACTCTATACATCTCAAGGATACTCTCGGCATTAGCAAGCGAGGCCTGGGCCTTTTCTTTGTTGGAAGCAGCCAGATAAGGAAGTGGCAACTCTCCAACAGAGTTGACGGGAAACTCAAGGCCAACTAGATAGCTCATCAGCGCTGCGATATCAGCTTGCGCGACGTCATGGCGGCGGATGTGGTCGAATCCCCAGTCAGCTGAGAAATCGTCATGTCCAGGCGCAACACTTTTCGTGTACTTTTCAGGGCGGGCAATACCGGAGCCCCATGCGACCAGAGGTGTTCGTGTATTGTCAGGATGCCCGTCCCCGTGACTGCCCCAGTCACTCATGCCGTGGTCAGCTGTGAAGATATATGCAGTCCTATCATCGGAGTAAAACTTGTCAATAAGCTCAGTGATTTCTTTTACGCCTTGATCAACGACTTTGATATTGTGGAGATATTCCTTGGAGTATGGACGGTACGAGTGGCCAGTGGTGTCGATGCCGAGCAGGTGCAGAAAAAAGACAACCTTGTCCTGTCTCAGTGCTTTGTCCAGCTCCTTATTTGTGGCCGCCTCGGCGAAAAAATCCTTGACGTGGTCAAAGACCCAGTAATCCAATATCGTCGCATCTTTTGAGAAGTCTTCGAACTCGGCAGCGTAGGCAAAGGCGTCAACTCGACCAGGAACGGCACCAGTCTCAAACATGGGAACAATATCAGGACTACCCCAACTCCACGTATGGCGGCTGCGATTGAACACGCTATCGAAGTGGACAGGGTTGAGCTTCCAGCCGGTCGCAACGGCCGAGACGTCTTCGTAAAGCCCAGCAATCAAGGCAACGTGTCCGGGACGAGACTCTGTAGGAACACGAGTGTGAGATACACCAAAGGTGCCGTCGCCAAGCACTTTGGAGCGAATGAATGGGGCGAGGGGTCGTGGGACAAGGTCCGCATCGGTCTCTGGGTAGGGCTCGGGGAAAGATTGGAAAGCCTTATCGGCGCGCAGACCGTCGCCTATACATGATTTGTTAGCTTCATTGTAATGCCAGACAATTGACGATGCCCGCACCGACAAACAAGACCAGTCGCTCGGCAGGAGCCTTGGCATATTGAGGGCGCTCAACGCCATGAAGGCGCATGCCTGTGACGATGGGGCTGACAAAGTATATGTCAAAGATAGAATAGATGTAGACGAGGTGGAAGACGATGGCTGTGGCCAGAAAGCCCAGCCGCGAAAAGGACGCCATGCTCAGGGCAAACTCGAAGGAGCTCTGGGCAGAAGCGGCATGTGTTTTGCGCCGTGGAAAATGCGGCGAGGCGCTCGGGCGAAGCTTCGTGTAGCGTTGGGTTGGGGAAGCACCTTGATAAACTCGGCACGTTGACTTGAGCGACGCAGAGATGGAGCTGACAATGAGTGGCCGATGAAGTCTCGTGTGGAGATGAAAGAACGAATAGGACCAATTGATACGAGTAAAGGCGTCAAGGCATTAGTGGATCGTTGAAATATTAGACCTCTGCCATGGTGAGAATGTGATGGTGCCCCATGTCGTGGTAATGGGAGACTGTCGCGAGGCCGACAGTAGAATTACGATTTCGAGACCCTCAATTGGCAGATTGGCGGGACGGGTACCTGACGGTGGCCTGTAGCATTTGCTCCAGCGGACAGCCCCCCCGGAGCAAGCCACTGATTGGCTTGGCGTGCAGGAGTTGGCGCGCTGAGGTACTTTGGTACGGTACTAATGTACTGTACAGTACTGCACTTCACGATTTTGGTGCTACAGGACCTTAGTAGTAAGTGGTACTAATGGACATGCACGTCTACTAAGGTATTGGGTACCTGTGCCTACAGCACAGTAGCACACTAGTAGGGATTGTGAATTGCCCAACAATGTCTCCGTATTTCTTGTCGCCACACCAGCACCAGCCTTACCAACTCTAGGAGGCACGACAAATGTGTATGTCAGTAAGACCATAAACTTAAAAGCCCAGAACATTAAGCATCCACCAGTACGACACTCATCTCCAGATGAGTCGCAAAGATTCCTAATAGTAGGAATAGAGCCCCGAATGTCACGGGTAAATTCGTAGTGAATGTCGAAATCTTGGAACGGTATAGGGTAGCGCGAAGCTATCTGTGACCTTCAACAATGCACATGTTTGGCTTGTAAGTTATACAATATGATGCACGGCTCAATACCTAGTAACACTCCGATAGCTACAGTCCTCGATATTACTGGAAACCTCGGATATAAGACCACTGGTACGATCAGAATAGCCATCAGACATGAGAAGCTGAAACCATCAAATGGCATTCATCTCCCATAGCATCGACAGCCATCAGCTCGCATTTGAACCGCGACGCAAATCTGAAATCTCATATATACACCAGACCTAGAAACGCATCACCTTCAGAAACGGGGTATCAAGAAACATGAGCAGGAAAGAAAACGCCACCCAATGCACCGCTAATTGGACTCGAAAGTACCGAATTTCTACCATATGTTTGCCACCCGTCTCGTTCATGCCTGCTCTTTCAATGCCCTGACGACTTTGGAGTAAAAGTTGGCCACCTGCGGTCTCTTGAACTCGATTTCCTCACGTAGATAGCCGGGCAGTCTTTCGATTAGATCGCTATCACGCCCAGCTTGCAGCTGTGGGTTGTATCTGACGACAGAGTCCTCATATCGTCCCGAGGCGCCACTGCTTGCTAGGCCGAGTTTGAAATGTAGGGCTATAAGCATGTCAGAAAACAGCCGTAAGCATGTACGTACAATGAATCACTGTTCGCGCTTCGCTCAACTTACTGCCATTGCGACCAGTTTGGATGCAGTCAAATATGTCCTCCTTGCCACCTTGCTTCATGCCTTGGATTATGAGACCGGTCAGGTCTGCATATAGATCTTCCTTGGCATGTGCAGCATGAACTAGTTCGGACTGACCGGTCCATGCCTTGGCTGCGCCGCCTTTTACATCACTGCTAGGAACGAGGGCGCCAGGAGCGGCACGACTGGCGATGAGCTTGGCGTTCAGAGCTTTAATCTGACGTTCGGCCTCGGCCAGTGATGTTGTAAGCTCCTTCACTCTACCCGTAAGATTATCGGCGTTGGACTCGCTTTCATCCAGTCGCTGGCGCAGTGACTCGGCTTTGCTGGAGGCTTGTTCTTGGGTGGCAAGCTCCTCTTTTAATGCATTTATGAGTCTGTTCGCATCTAATGACATTGATCAGCTTAATATGACATCGAAGATCTAGCTGCCGTCCAAGAGCTTACTGAATGTATTTTCGTCGTACTGCTTTCGTAAATTGTCATAGTTTTTTTCAGCTCTTACCACTGCAACTTCATGAAGCTCCTTGTACCTGCCCTCTAAACTCTCGTATCTTCGCGTCATCTCATGTAAGCGCCGCTGCACATCTGTATCAGACTGCTCATCATCGAGCTCTCTACTAGTCAACTTCTCCAAAGATTTGACTGGCAGAGCAGTCTGCTTAGAGGTATGTACGGGGCCTTTTTGTGCAACGACAGCCACAATGTCCATATCGTCCTCGTCTTCTGGTTCGTGTACCGAGTGTGATCGAAGACGCGGAGACTCGCGCGTGAGCGATGGTGATTTTGAGCGAGTCGTTTTGTCCAGGCCTTCATGCTTTAGGGAGCGAGACTCTTCGAGCCGCTGCTTCTTGCGCATATCTTTCGGCGACCGAGACACCGACGCGCGCCCTTGTTCATTCGCTTCGTCATCTTCTAAGAATTGGAACGGCTTTTTCTTATCATTCTCGAGAGATTTGCGCGTCGCCTTGAGGTTGCTCCTATCCGCTAGGGCGGGTCGTCTAGGTGATTGTATGCGGACAGTGCCTCTATTGATGGAGCCTGCCGTTTTCGAGACAGGCTTGACGACTCGGTTCGAAGACGGCTTTCTTGTGATGGAAGCCTGCCTTTTGCGAGGATATACCGCGCCATTGTCCACCCCTCCAAGGTCCGACTCTGAATCAGAGCCTACCAGATTCGCGAAGCGCCCCGCAGTCGCAGTCCGGACGCGCACCGCCATAGCGTTGGCGGGTGATGTAATGAAGGCGTTTACGGCCCCGAGAAAGCAGTGAATATGCAAAGAAATAACTGCGTAAGGATGCAAATGGCGGAAAGAGCTGGAGACAATCACATATGACTGTTGTACAGAAACTCGAGCTGCGCGGCGGAATCCAACTGGATTTCCTTATCTGGCTTCAGGTAAACAAAGTGACCAAGCGGGGCTAGCGGCTGCTGCTACTGTACCTGTACCTGCCTGAGGCCCTGATCTTGAGTGACTTAAAATGCCGAACTGGTGACTCTGGCTGACTTAGAACGCTTATGTCTGTATAATTTGCCGACTTTACTGTAATTAGTAGGGATTTGCCACTAATTCTAAGTCATCGTTGCATAATTCTACGACATCCTAGTTGCGAATGTACCGCGCTTATAGGGGTATTTAGACGAGCTATAAGAGGCATAGTGTGCGATTTTCTACCTATTTCTTTATGTGTTAGCTAATAACTTAATCCTCTTATAAAAATAGGGTACTTAGACGTCCTAGTAGGATAATTTAATAATTCTAAGGTAATAGCGAGCCTATTTAATAAGTCCTAGTTTAGGGAGGCTATTACGATTAAGGCTGCTAAGGCTAATAAGGCTACTAATAATAAGTATAATAAAGAGCGAATTAATTAGTAGCTAATAAGGGATTATTTATTTAAATCGCCGCCCTAAAATACTAGTATAAGAGGGGCTAATTTACTAGTAAATTTGCTACTAAATTCCCTTAAGGACTTTAAATTTAAGGCCTTATTTTAAATGCTAAAAGCTATATTCTAGCGCCTTTATTTATAGCTATAGAATAATAGTATAGTAGCTGCTTTATAGTAACTTTTAATAATACTAAAGGTTATAGTCTTTATATAGATTTATGCCTATAGAGAGCCTTAAAGAAACACTATATTAAGGTTCCTTATTAGCTAGTCTTATATATTAGTTATTATGCACTAGCTACTAGAACCTATAAGGAAGCTATATATAGTCTTTATAACTCTTCTACTATAGGATTACCTTACTACTAATATCGAACTTTATTAGAAATTCTACCTATTTAGTAGTATAATTAGTGCTATTAATAGTATATATATATAGGTATATATTCTAGTAAGGGACTAGCGGTGTTATTATAATTAGCGTAGCGTTATCTTATAGAATATGCTTATAGTAGTGACTCTTAAGGGCCTATTCTCCTATGTACTTACTAGTGCTAAGGGATCGTTTTCTAACGTAACTTTGCTACTAAAGGCAATATAGAATTACTTTAAGATACCTTAAGATAGGCTATATCTCTATAACGCTAGCTTTAGCTTATGATCTAGTATCCTATTACTATATTTAAGGATTAGATATTACCTATAGGACTAGAGGGATGCACTAAGGAGGCTATAGAATAGGTAGGAATTATATAACTTATAGTATTACTAGCTTTAGGTTATTATAGAGTATGTGTTTAGGCGCTATAAGAGGAAATAGAAGATAATTCGCTCTAGCCTATTAGAATATAGCTTTAATAACTAGGTTGATTTTATATACGCTATAATAGGGTTATTTAACTTTATAAGGCTTAAGGGGGTTGTTCCTAAGGCCTAGTAGGCTAAGGATAAGGCTATAATATTGCTATAAGAAATATAGGCTTTTAACTAGGCTCGCCGCTGGCTTCCTTATTAAATTTAGGGGCGGCGAGCCTAGGAAATAAGAGATATTATCGTAGAGGAGCTTTAGTAGGATTATAAGGCTATAGAGAGGTAAAGGGAGTAAATAGCGATGCCTAGGAGGCGAGGAGGCTAATAAAGAAAAATATAGCTATTACTAGCTTCCTATAAGCAAAAGTAGGGTTATTAACTTATATAATTAACTATTACGGCTAAGAATGCTATTAATAAACTATATTTTTATCTCCTTCTCCCTTAAGGTGTTCTAGATTACTAAATTTATAGGTTCTTTACCTAATAGGTATACTATTTAAATAATCTTATCTATAGCTACCTCTAGATATAGATTTTAGTAATTACTAATAGCTTCCTAGATAGTAATTGCGCTAGGAACTTTATAATAATAAATATAAGTTTTTAAGGTTAAACCTCTATTAATTATTACTAAATTTAAGCCTATAAGAGGTGACTAACTAGGCAAATTATAGGAGCCTTAAGGTAAATACGCCCTACCTATTCGCCTATATAATACGCTCTAAGACATATGCCCTAAGGAAGAAGCTTATAATAGTATAGCCCTCGCCGGCTAGGAGCCCTACTTAAGCATAGGGCATAGGTTATCTAGCGTAGTATTACTATTACTCTCTTTAGTAGCTGCTTTAGCCTCCTTACGATTAATACCCTTAAATAGGGCGAATTCGCTAGCGTTAGGTATATGCTCGCTAGTAGCTTTAGAGACCTAGGAGCCCTTAGAGACCTAGGAGGCCTCTAATTAGCTTATATAAGCTAGCTAAATATGCTAGCCTCTAGCGGCCTTAGCGGCGAATAATTCTCTATATAAATTAAGGGTTATCCTATCGCTATAGGGCATCCCTATTACTATAACCTATACGCCTAATTTTAGATATACTAATATAATTTACTCTTTATTAATATTACTAATTAATATTATACTAGCCTTATTATCTAATAATAATCCTAATAGCTGCTCTGCCTTAAGGAATATAACCTAGAGCCTCTAAACGTCCTAGTATTTTACCTATAGGCCTTCTAAATTCTATAGCTAAGTAGGCTAGTAAGCCGTAAGGTTATCGCGAATATCCTTAAAAATAGGCATTAAAAGCTGCTTCTTATAACCTTAAAGATAGCTATCTCTCTTCGCCTTAAGCAATAGGGATAGCTAGTATAGTGTTTCTAATAGCTTCTATTAAATAACTAATCTAGTTAGGCGGCTTAATTAGGAAGACTAGGTCAATTATATATCTATTAGTATTTTAGTAGGCTTTAAAACGCTTTATATAGCATTCCTTATATAAAAAATTCACTAAGTGATAATATAGGGACGAAGGTAGTGAAAAAAAGTATAGAAATAGGTCATTTTATAGGGTTGTTTAGTACTTTAGTATTTTCTCCACCTATTACGCTAATAAATCGTACCAGAGTCACCAGCCTGGCTGTAATCCTGTCACTCAGGATCACAGCCTGAGTCAGCCGTCTGAGCCTGGCTTAGACTGGGGCCCACCACATCTGGAATAATTCTTAGCGCGGTGACGTGCAGCCGAGGCAGGCATGTACCCTAAAGTACCTTTGCTGGCCGGCCCTCAGACTCCTGCTTCCGCTGCTGGCCAAACATTTGTGGGTAGGCTCTGGCAGTACTTACAGGTACAGAACCCTGACTGAACCTACATCAACTAGATTTGCCATCAAGCCCAGCACTGAGCCCATCTCGCTTCTTCTCCTCATGCACACGACTTTTTTTGCCATCACAATCTGATTGTTGAGGAAGTTCCGAAATCGTTAGTCTCGGCAACCTTTGTCCCAAATCTTTCATGCGGGGCCAGTCGTCTACTTGGCTACCCTGGCTTGTCGGTATGGGTGAACGTCGCAAGCTCGGCGATGTCGCCATGGACTTGGTCCTCTTTGCCGGCATGGTACGCTCTATTCTACTCCTTCTGCTGATGTTCAAGCCCTCTGAAATCTGACGGAAGCTTTGTCTGTAGATGACAGCTGGCCTGTATCTTGCCCGCAACTTCTTAAATCCGATTCTCAGCAACCTCGCCGACCCCGACAAGGAGAAGCACGACCAGGCCCGACAAAAGGCAAAGGCTCATCTCGAGCGAATAAACCGACGGCGACAAGTTGAGGCACGCGAAGTTCAAACCAGTGACGAGTTTCAGAGTGATTCCAAGGCCGATGACTTTATACTTAATGAGTATGAGAACCTGGTCGCTATGGAAATGGTCGCTCCTGAAGACATACACGTTGGCTTTGATGGTCGGTCGATGCCCAACCATTTTTGTGCCCACTCGTGACGCATGACTGATATTTTTTTTTATAGCTATTGGTGGTCTGGACATGATTATTGAAGAGCTGAAAGAATCCGTCATCTACCCTCTTACTATGCCGCACCTCTATTCACATGCTGCACCACTTCTTTCAGCCCCATCCGGTGTCCTACTTTTTGGCCCTCCCGGCTGCGGTAAGACAATGCTCGCCAAAGCGCTGGCTCACGAAAGCGGTGCATCATTTATTAACCTACATATCTCTACCATGACCGAAAAATGGTATGGCGACTCCAACAAGATAGTCAAAGCCGTCTTTTCTCTCGCTCGCAAGATGCAGCCCGCCATAATCTTCATCGATGAAATTGATGCTGTTCTGGGCACTCGGCGCAGTGGCGAGCACGAGGCTAGTGGCATGGTAAAGGCTGAGTGCGTAAATACCCGTGGTCGAGCCTGCCCCTTGGCCCTATGGCAAAATACTGACACGTTTCTAGGTTCATGACGCTGTGGGATGGCCTCACCTCTGCTAACTCGTCCGGCATGCCGGCACAAATTGTCGTACTGGGTGCCACTAACCGCATCAACGATATTGATGAAGCAATTCTGCGGCGAATGCCTAAAAAATTTCCGATTCCTCTTCCTGGCCAGGAGCAGCGCCGCCGGATCCTCCAACTTATTCTAAAAGACACAAAAACAGACGCGGAACATTTCAGCATTGACCAGCTGGCTAAGCTCACGGCTGGCATGTCCGGGAGTGACATTAAGGAGGCCTGCCGTGACGCTGCCATGGCTCCTGTCCGCGAGTTTATGCGTGAGAGGCGAGGCACGGGTCGCCCAATGAATAGCGTCGATCCCTCTCAATTTCGCGGCATCAGAACTAATGATTTTTTCGGCAGCCATGCGGGTCAGCTGCCTTTGGGCAAAGCTGGTCTGCGCAAGGCTGGTAAACGACACGGGAAGGGCAAGAATCAGAGCGATTCACACAGTGATGGATATGAAGATGTAGAGGAGCTTGTGGTGGAAGAGCAAGATTAATTCAGATTCGGGCAATCTGCAACGGTAACAACGATGAGTGCGAGTGAAATGAATGTTATATATGAACGCCTGGGAACGAAGTAGCTAATGATGTTGGATTAAATTGACCTCTGCACATGTCATAGATTTCAGGCATCTGAGAAACTGTTGCTAGTGAATGTAGATCTTGACATTCGCTTTTGAGAGGAAAATGATTCGGGCTAATCCTGTCACGGCAGATGTGTAAGAGAATTGTCATGGCATTTGCAAGTAACTACAAAAAAAAGAATTGGTACCCGTGTTCTTCGTGAGAGCCCAATAAATATGACTATATATCGGGGAGCTATCCAGCCGCCCTAATCCTCCAGACTTGCTTTCCCCCTGGTTTTCAGCTTGCCGACGTACTGGTGACGGATGACCCACGCGATGATGCCCATGCCTAGAACACACGATGCGAGCGTGACGCCGTAGGCGGCGCGATAGCATTCTAGGCCCTCGTGGCATGCTCGCTTGCCGCTGGGCTCGAAGACGCTGTGGTGATCCAGGACGGAGCCGTATATGAGGTTGAATATGTTGGAAGAAAAGACGGGAGCGAGCGTGATGAAGCCCCAGTTCTGGCTGAGGCCGTGTATGCCAAACGTCTCGGCGACGATGGAGGGAAAGACGCCAAACAGAAGCCCGTAGCCTATACCAGATAGACCAGATAGGAGGAAGAGGTACGTCGGCGATGAAATGGAGAGGCCGCATACTTGGGCGACGGTGAAGATGAGGCCAGAGACGGCTAGGCACCATACGCGGCTGGCCTCGAGCTTCTTGACGAGGAAATCGGAGCCGATACCTGTATCGACCAAGTGCATCCATTTCCCCTTTAATTAGCCAACAGGGAAAAAAACAATAATGTCGAATCACCTGCCCCGTTTCTATACATACCACTGAGAAGGCGTCCGACGAAACTACCGATGGACAAAACGGACACGTGTATCTGCTGTCGATGAACGAGAAACTCGTCGCTCTTCGAGCTGTCATAGTGCTTCCACAAAACATTGGCGTCGTTTCCGATATTGCTGGGCCGCGTCAGATCTGCGATAACCATTCTGGACGATTCCTGATGCGACTTACTTGATGGTCATTAGCCCGGCTCCAGCCAAAATGGTCATGATGGCAAAGAGCTGCCAGAAATCGATGCTGGTCAACAGCTGGAAACCGCGGATATCTACATGAGGAAGGTGATCTTTATTAACATTTGCACGCAGTGCATTGCTCACAGCAGACGATTCTGACATGAGACTGGACGTTTCGTCTAAGTTGTGGTCCTCGGAATCTATGCCGCCGCCGCCGCCGCCGCCCACCGGGGCAGGATCGAATCCGGGCATGGGCTCGTCCGTGGCGGCATGAATAGCGGTCGTAGTAGTAAAGTTTGCGGACGTACCGGGTTCACCATCAAATGCAAGATGAGGTCTTCTTCCCGAAGACGTACGCCGGGAACGCTGTGCGCGAGCATTACTCTCCGAATGCGCGTGCTGGTCAAGACCTGGCACGGCATGGTAGGAAGGTACATGAGGATAGATCTTGAGGAAGAAGAAACCGCCAAAGGTCAGCAGAACGGTGCCCCACGCCAGCATTTCTAAAAATGAGCTGGGATCACCAGGGAAGAGGACAGAGCCGATAAAGGAGAAGAAAAAGGCGCTCAGCCCGAATGCTGCTAGGGGGAATGCCGTGGCGGTCCCACGGTGGTGAGGCCAGTTGAGCGCTGACACTTTGACAGCGGCGAAGAAGGCAAGACAACTGCCCATGCCGGTGAGATATGAGAAGAAGCAGAGCAGCGGTACGGAGCCCGCAGCAGAGTCGTAGGCTTGATGAAGCGGGAAGTAGCCCGCGCCGAAAAACATGGCACCGAGAATTACAGCTGGGCCGCATCCAACAGATGGGTGGTCGACAAACATGCCAACGAGGGGACCCAAGGAGTACATGCCCAGATTCCCGAACAAGCCCACAAGGTTGGTCTGAGTGGCCGTGAGCTTTAGACGCTCAGCAAACTGAGGCGACCATGCAGAGTATACATACTGGAAGAGGCAGAAAGAGAGAGGAGTGTCAGCAAATGTGCTACGCTACACAGTTTGGTCGAACGATAAGACTGACGTTGGTTCCGCAAGCGAGTGAGATGACGGTAGCTGCAATGCTGGCAATGACCCGACGCCGATGCATCCCATCGTGTGCCATGACCGGATGAGAGTTTCTGCCAAGGTGACTGCCAACGGGAAGAGAGAGAATAACCAGGCGGATGTCGCTTATTCGGCGGAAATCGGTACAGAACCCGTTTGAATGATCCAAATCCGGGATCAGCACACCGCCCTCATTGACGCGAGAAGCGACGCTTGCTGCTCAGACGAGAAAGATGGGGGCCAGATGGCCTTTAGACTGCGAACGAATGATGATGTAAGAGAATGATAAGTGGTGATGGAGAGGGCATGGCCGGGCACTGGGTATGTTGCGGATACGTTGCGCAGGGAAATATGCAGCAACACAGTATATGAAATACTGTACCTAATATATGGATGTGCCTTGGTTGATAAAAGACGGCCAACTGCGCAAGTCCGTGGTCGGCCCGGGGCAAGGCGTACTAAAACGGTTCCGCGGCGACGCTAAAACTAGCGGCTTTCGATGCCGAGTGGACGGCGGCTTTATTGCGCTGTATTACATAATATGGTACATCTGAATCCTCGTTCGTCATGATCGTCGTCGTCAACCTGCGCCCATCGTACCATCTAGTCAGCCGACCCCCCCCCTCGGACGCTAGATCGCGAGACTGGCGACACATTCTGTGCTTCCCACGATAATTCGAACAACCTAATAATATCGAGGCACACCGTCCTCTAAACTGCTCTCCCCAAGACAACTCTTGCCCTCCGAGACCATGGGCGCGCTTCTGTCTCTGCCGCTCCTGGCGGTGCCGAGCATTTCCACGGTGCGCTCCTTCGTCGCCGGCTTCGCACTTGTCGCGTAAATTACTGATCGAAATACCCAGGTCGTTACCTTTGCAGCGAGCTGCTGCGGAGCCGCAACATGCTCCATGGTGTGCAGCGCATGCGGCAAGTGCGGCAACAGGTCCGTCTCCGTCTCCCTCATCCAGCGCTATCCACCAATGCTAACAAGCCTGATTCGATATACAGTGTCGCAACCCGTATCGCATACGCTCTCATGCTGCTTGTGAACTCGATACTCGCGTGGATAATGCTCACGCCATGGGCCATCGAGAAGCTACAACATCTCATGCTCGACTACGTCAAAATCAACTGCCCGAATGGCCAATGCTATGGATGGCTTGCTGTACATCGCATCAACTTTTCGCTGGGAGTCTTCCACTTGATCATGGCTGGCCTTCTTTTTGGCGTCGCATCCTCCAAAGAGCCTCGCGCCGCTATTCAGAACGGGTATTGGGGCCCCAAGGTCATCGCCTGGATTGCCTTTATCGTCATGTCGTTCCTCATCCCCGACGAGTTCTTCATGTTCTGGGGAAACTACATCGCCTTGATCGGAGCCATGCTATTCCTACTCCTCGGTCTCATCCTGCTTGTTGATCTCGCGCATGGTTGGGCCGAGTACTGTCTGGCGCAAATTGAAGACTCAGACTCGAAACTCTGGCGCACAGTCCTTATTGGCTCTACGCTCGGCATGTACGCTGCCTCCCTCGCCATGACAATCGTCCAGTATATCTTCTTTGCGGGCAGCGGTTGCTCCATGAACCAGGCCGTCATTACAATCAACTTGATCCTGTGGCTCATTGTTTCCGTCATATCTGTCAACCCCACCATCCAGGAGCACAACCCCAAGGCGGGCTTGGCCCAGGCCGCCATGGTCGCCGTCTACTGCACTTACTTGACCATGTCCGCAGTTTCCATGGAACCCGATGATAAGATGTGCAATCCCCTTCTTCGCGGCCGCTCCACCAGACGGACCTCTGTCGTTATCGGCGCCATCGTCACCATGCTTACAATTGCGTACACTACAACCCGGGCTGCGACCCAGAACCTTGGTCTCGGAGGTGGGAATAGTGTGCGCCTGCCCGACGACGACGAACATGACCTTGTCACGCAGCAGCCGGGTGGAAGACGCGAAATGCGGGCTGAGGCCCTGCGCCGTGCCGTCGAGGAAGGCAGCTTGCCCGCAGACGCCCTCCTCTCCGACGACGAGGACAGTGACGCCGGCGGCAACGCGGCCCATGACGATGAGCGCTCCAGGACGCAGTACAACTACTCCATGTTCCACGTCATCTTCTTCTTAGCAACTACGTGGGTCTCGCTTCTGCTGACTCTGAGCCACGAGACGGCCGTTCTGCCCAACAGCGACTTTGCCAGCGTCGGACGCACGTATGCTGCCAGCTGGATCAAGATTGTTAGCGCCTGGCTCTGCCACAGCATCTATATTTGGAGCTTGGTTGCTCCTGTTGTTCTGCCCGAGAGATTCGACTTCTCCTAGATATGTTCCAACGACCTCGAGGCTGAGTGGTTATTACATGCTGCCTTCCATACATCTTTCCATTACTATAGTTATCGCGGGCGTGTTATGTTTGGGGTGGCGCCTTTGTCCTAAATTGCGAATCTTAAATCCAACCTTGTCTGTTCAACGGTACATGCACTGCTCAACTCATGTCAACCATTTGTCCCCCCCCTATCGAAAAATGAACACCGGTACGGGGACTTGAAAAACCAGCTAATTATGTCATTATTGATTAAATGTTTATCTGCCTCTCACTCTCATCTCGTCATGAAGGTATGAGAACAGTTCTTTCAACAATACCACCTTCCTTTTTCAAATGAAACAGGAAAACGCCTTGACAATGCTGATGCTTCGATGCTAGTACATCAAAAAAAGGGCCTCTAGATCAAAGACAAAAGAAACAGTCTTCTTCTTCTTCGCCGCCTACCCAGCCGCGCCCAAACTCTATCAAATGGGAGTCAGGAGTGGACGGGACACCATCAACTATCAGATATTAAGTGCTAGAGGTATTTTGCATCCTCGCCGCTTTGAAAAATGCTCCCCACGTGCTGCGTGTGGGATACGAACTGGATAGAGCGGAACTTCTCATATGCGATCGTGACAAGGCAGTCGACTCGGGCGTAATGGTTCTACCGGCCGTCTTGTTGTGTCAAGAGGGCGCCGAGAATGGAATAATCGACGTGATATGTATTATGCTCGTTGTTTTCCAACATGAAGCTGTATTAGCTTCGTAAATCTCTTGCAACGCCTTGATTTGTGAGAAACAAATTCTTGCTCAAACATATTCATGAGGGTTTTCCATCAACTCTGTCTTCGCCTGCGTCTCCTTCGAACATGGCGCCGAGGTTCGCGATGGACCACGAGGTCGAGGTAGCATGCAGGATCACGAGCCACGTAGCAATAATGTTGACGAGATAATGTAAAAGATATGCATGTGATACGCCGTAAATCGCAGCACACAAGGCCGTAGCAAATAGAAGAACGCTCGTGACATGCCTCAGCCAGCTCGAAATCTGCGGCACCATGCGACCGGTCGTCATGTTCTCTACCAACAAGATGAACGGCGTGATAGATAGCACATTGTGGTGGGATGAAAATGGCGTGAGCCAATGTACAGCTAAATTCCGCACCCAGACCGCCAAAATTGGTAGGTTGATGGGTAGAACCCACATCATCAGTAGTAGAATGGAATGCGTGTAATGGTAGTAGTTGATATTTGACGTCGACGGTGTAACAGCACTGATGCGGAGTGCCCGGACGGAAGTGAACAGCTGAACGAGACAGGCAACCAGATATGCGAACTGATATGGAATAAAGGTAGCCACAAGGAAGAGCAGAACTGCGGTCGAAATCATGCGTCGTCGAGGTGTCGAAGGAACAAAAATCGGCGAGGCAACAGTCGCAGTTCCGGGCGCGTCAGTATTGCCGCGCGGCCGGAAGAGAATGAAGACAAGGCTGAATAATTGAGTCAATAGCATCACCACGTAGTGGAGAGCGGTGCAGACTCCGATGCAAACAACACCTATTAGTGGCACTAGGAATGTGAAGAAAGGATCTTCAGTGCCAATCAGAAGGTCATTCCGATGGAAATCAAGCGCGGATGAAGTGTCGGCCAACGCCGCTTCTCCTCTGCTAGTGTCAATTCGAGGCGCAACGCTGATCGAAGTTGCAAGTAGCGTTAGTGATAGAAGCAAGAGCGGTATTGACTGACGTAAGGACAAGTCTAAGCTCTCAGAGAAGGAAATGAAAATGCCAGTCTCGTCGTAGACGCGAAATTGCTTTCGGAGGACCAATGTGACAATGAGCAGCGGAAATGCAGCAAATACCGTTCGGTAGCGCATGTATAGTTTTCCCAGACTGCCTAGAGCATCGAATTTGATAGTCACCTGTACGGAACCGTTGCAGGTAGGATCCGAGAAAAATTCTAGTGATAGGCCATTGTCCGTCGTGCGAGTGAGAGTTGGAGGCATGTATGGTGCAACGCCATGAACGCTGATACCAACTTGCGTAGCATTGACGAAGTAGCGAGATTCATGTGGCCCTTGTACATACTGATGAACCATCGGGGAAAACATGGCATTGTGCTGCGCACATGACGTAGAATCCACCGAGAGCTTGTAGGCGAGTAGGCTCGACTCGAGCATGGGAATTTTGGCCTCGACGACGGTGGGCCGATCAGCGGGGAGCTCAAACTCCAGACCAAAAGCAAGCAACGTGCCTAGAGGAGTATTATGTTGCTGCCTGCTATCTGAAATGTCGCTAAATTCCGCGACAACAAACTCTTGAACGGGCGCCTCAGCTTTATCTATGATGGCGATAAACTGATACTCGGCCAAATGCTTGTCGTCGTATTTAAGATGCGAGAACGGGACGAGTTCAAGTTCGCCGTCGCGATAGAATGGATTTGCTGTTGACCTCGTCGAGGAGGGAAGGACAATGACATCGTCAGCCGTGTTTTGACACGCGAGCTTCATGGAAAATTTGCTGTTGCCGGCGAAATCCATGGTTGCCACGAATGGCACGCTCGCAGCGGGTGACGTGAGGACGCTGCAGAGTAAGACTTCGAGTTGGCCAGGTTCCGAAGAAGCACTGAGTGGACTGCTGGACAGCAACGTGAATCGCGTGCTCAACGGCTGTGCCTGATGCGGGATTGGCAGAAGGTGTACCTGGGGGCTCGGATCCGTGCCTAGCTGACGCAGGACTAGGCGCTGGTTGGTGGCCACGAGATCTTTCATCTTCTCATTGAGAGTGAGCAGAGTGGTGGCCTGACCTTTGTTGATCGACTTGGGCGTGTTAGGCTCCAGACCTGTCAGAAGCCGCTTTCTGAGCGTAGACATACGGTCTGCTCGCGGTCTAGTCTGGCTAGCTCTGCGAGCATCCACGATCTCAAACAAGGCTTGACTGATGACTTTGCGAAATTGATCACACCACATGATGGCCTGATGATCGGCACTTGTCCAAACCGTTGGCACCCCGGTCGTGTAAACAGTAAATCCGTGAGTATTAGGAACAAGAGAGTCCAGGTCGGCATAATCAGAGGGAACGACCGTGTCCAGACTGCCGCCTGCTATCGAAATCAGGGTAAGATGCCAAAGAGGGTTGCTACTGGCCCACTTCTGGGTATAAGCTCTTCTCCAATAATCGTTGATCTCATCGTATATCTGAACGATTTGGCGGTCGAAAGTGACGGGGGGCCGGGCATGGGGCGCTGACATTGTAATTATGGTGTTGATTGAGTTGGCTTGGTAATTAGGTTGTACAAGCATAGCTCGCGCGACGACGCCACCCATTGAGTGACCGACGATGATGACAGAGGTAGGATCCGGAAGATCAGAATCTCGAAGTACCTTTGTTGGATCCGAATACAAAGATAGTATATAGCGAATAGCTTCATTGAGATACTCTGCCTGGTCCAGTAGTGTTTGACCGTGGAAAGCAGTGATGTCCTCGTTGAAGTCGACCGTGAAAAAGTCTAGGTTGCGGACGCCGGCCCTGAGAGCATCGCCATCATGCTGAAGACGCTCGTAAAAGTGGCTGGCAGCCTCGGCGGCGATGGGTCGCACCTGTTTGTAGCTGCCAGCATTGCCAGGGATGAACAGAACGGGAATGCCTCGTAGCTAAATAAATCGTCACTGGTTAGAATGGCTGCTCAATAGATCTGGAATGCCGTCCATGTGACGTTACCTACCTTGGATTCATCATCGAGACCTTGTTCGCGATAGAGATGGAGAGAGTATTTGGTTGCGAAACGAGTATGTTCCGTGTCAAATTCGTGGAAGTGTAGGTAGGAGGGCCGCATATACGACATGCGACAGCCCTTGACGTCTTGTTGCCGTGTCAGGGAGGAGTGGATGATGAGGCCGAGCAGCAATAGCCCGAGTGCGGCGGTGATGAGGGCAAAAAAAGATATAGACCAAGCACCAAGACGGCGGCCGTGACCACGATGTCTCGGCGGAAGCACCTGTTTTGGATGGCTCATGCCGGAAGAAGTTGCTGGTAGCGTCGGTGATTGCGAAAGAAGATTCGTCGGAGTCGGGGTCGGCGCCGGAGCTACGACTTTCGATGAAACATGGCCGTTGGTACCGGAGCTGTCGGCACGATTCCAGGTAAGATTACGAGGTCGGCGAGTCGCGCGTAGCGATGATGGGGGCCGAGATTGTAGGCCGGAGGAATGGTCGTCGACCTCCGTAACGAGGGCATCGGGATCGATACAAGATGAATCATCACCGTCATCGGTCGGAACGGAAGGGCGGCTCGTCATCGGGGAAAGCTCGAGGGCTCCCCAGGAAAGGAAACCAGTGTATGTAGTGTCGCGGCAGAACCGTGGACAGAGCCGTAGAGCAGTGCTCTCGCAATGAGGCAGACGTCCTGACTGAGCGGGATTAAGGCACCAGGGCGGAGGAAAATTTGCCCACAATTGTCAAGACAGAGAGAGACCTAGAGGCGCGGGGAAGTAGCACTTGAGATGGAATGTCTTGCGTCAAAGATACAAGCCGTCCTGCATAACAAAGCGATACATGCCGCTGAAGATCGTCTGTTTCCGGGCAGAGACGAGTATGAGATCTTGATCGAGGGGGGGGGGGGATAAAGAAACGTAGCTTGCCGGGAGAAGCGGTAGATGGGAAATTGGCTTTGAGATATCGGGCGTGGCGCTCTAGGTATAGTAAGGTTCTAGTCTGGTACGGGCTACAGGGCTACATTACATATTGAGACGCTGTACGACTATCATGATTGACCCGCAGACATGGCGGCTAGAAGTGGCTAGTGAGAAAAATGGCAAGCAAGACTTCTGATTGGGTCTAGCCTCGGGCGCTCCCCACCACTAGGTACAGGCAGCGGTATCTGTACTACTGCCCACTGTGCTACCTCAGGTGCTCAGGTATCTTCCAATGTGTTTCCAGCGGGTTACTCTTGAGAGAGTAGTAGTAGTAAGTACAGTAGGGTATAATTGACGAATCGCCCGCGGAGCATATACTTTGATCCTAACAAATACGTGTTAGTTACATCTTCAGCATGGTTGTAAATTTGAAAGCTGCAGTTTTGAGCGACAAGAATATACTTGTGATCAAGGTACTTCAAGGTAAAAACCCGGCTTTCACGCAACATACCAAGGGATAGATAGATAGGCGTTTGTACTAGCCCAAGTAGAGTGGTGAAGGAGGACTGCTGACAGTATGGCTACATCGCCGAGCCTCGTGGGCCGTTACTATAGTAGGCACTTAGTAGTGAGGCGTGGTGCTGTAGTCGTGTAGCGACACCATAGACGACCCTGTCGACCGTACATTCTACCGTAGGCTCGAAATTGGCCGAGATAAAGCTGCAGATACGCGGAGGCAAAGCGGCCCAATGTTCTATTGATAACCAGGCTTCGGCTAATAAGGGACGCGATGCTACATTATGGGCATTGAAGCACTGCCGAACACGAAGTCTTGCAGAATCCGGGTGCGATATCAGCTGCAGCATGCGGATGCGGTGCTCCGGCGCTGGCTTTTTTATCCAACAAGGAAACGACGCAAGCTTTAGATTTTGGTTATATCTAGAGTCATTGAAACATGTAGTTAGTTGCACACTCTTATTAGGTACAGTATGCTGGCGACCTGATGCATTGCAGTCCTTTTGGTACAACCAGACAAATGTACCTTGACTCTAACAGCGAATTAACGCATTCCTTTGTACTGTACTGTACATCTACAGTATGTACTTGCTCCTAGGTGTGGCGCGGCTTGAAGCATTGCCTAGAGGTAGTAAGTAGTGTTGTACTCCGTACATTGCGACAGTGCGCATCATCGGTCGCTGAGTAATTGAATTAATCGACGCGTCCCGGTTCCCTCAGCCACGACGCGTGAAAGCGCCGCCGCGCACCACAACCAATCGTACCGAACGTGTATCCATTTGCTAAAAATCGGCCGGCTTCATGAACACTTTAGACTACCACAAATCATGGGTATGCTGATAGCTAATTCCGTTAACAACCTCCCGTAGCTACGCCCTGGAACAGCGTTGGATTGGTGCTAGGTACTTCGGCCCCAAGTCATGCCGTATATCGCCTGCTGATCATGACTACCATCAAGCAAATCGACGGTCATAGTGTACGTTTGGCGCTTCATGTAATTCCATGAGAATCTTTCTTGCTAATATCTCGCAAAGATACACCAAATTCAATCTGGGCAGGTCATCGTCGATTTGTGCTCGGTTGTAAAAGAGCTTGTCGAGAACAGCGTTGATGCCGGCGCAACAAGCATAGGTACGCGAGGATTGCTTGTGTTCGATATAGTTATACTAATGTCGAGAACTCTCCAGATGTCAGGTTCAAGAATCAGGGTCTCGACTCTATAGAGATTCAGGACAATGGCTCCGGCATCTCGCCCTCCAATTACGAGTCCGTTGCGTTGAAGCATCACACCTCCAAGCTATCCACGTATTCAGACATTGCCAATCTCCATACATTCGGCTTCCGGGGAGAAGCATTGGCTTCCTTGTGCGCATTGTCAACAGTCACAATCGTCACCTGCCTTTCGCAAGATGTTCCTAAAGGTACTAAGCTTACCTTTGAGTCTTCGGGGGAGCTAAAGTCCACATCCATCGTCGCTGCGCAACGTGGGACAACTGTTACCATCGATAGGCTGTTTCATAACTTGCCAGTCCGTCGACGGGAGCTAGAGCGTAATATCAAGCGGGAATGGCACAAAGTTATTGCCCTCCTAAATCAGTATGCTTGCATCCTGACGCCGCTCAAGTTTTCCGTCTCTCAGCAGCCCACTAAAGGCAAAAGAATACTACTCTTCTCAACGAAGGGGAACCAGACGACAAAGGAAAATATTATCAACATCTTTGGTGCCAAGACAATGACAGCTTTGGTCTCTCTGGACCTTCAATTGGAAATTGTACCTACGACGACAGGCTCCAACCTAACCTCTACCGGACGTGATGTGTCTCGTGAGGTGCGAGTGCAGGGCCACGTTTCTCGGCCGGTCCACGGCGAAGGAAGACAGACTCCCGATAGACAAATGTTCTTTGTCAATGGACGGCCCTGCGGGCTTCCGCAATTCGCCAAGACTTTCAACGAAGTGTACAAATCCTACAACTATTCACAGTCGCCCTTCATTCTTGCCGACATTCGCTTGGATACAAATATGTACGACGTTAATGTCAGTCCCGACAAACGCAGCATTCTACTACACGACCAAAATCATCTTCTAGACAGTTTGCGGGCCGCTCTCGTGGAGCTGTTTGACCAACATGATTACACCGTGCCAGTCGCACAAGCTTTTTCTACTCTCGGGCGTTCGACTTCAAAGACATCCACCTCTACGAACAACCCACATCCTTTCACCACAGCTTTGAAACTACAGCAGGAAAATGCAGACAGCGACTCATCTGACGTATCAGTTGCAAGCGACGAATCACAGTCTTCTGATGAAGAGTCGGATCGAACTCCTGCCAAACAAATATCGCCTGCCCCAAATCGCAAGAAGACCGCGGTTCAAAGTATCATGAGTCGCTGGGCCTCCAACTCCGATTCCGCAACGGCTACTAAGCTACACGAACCGTCACCGAGTAGTATAAGCGCAAGATTCGGTCGTAATGAGAATTGCGCATCGCACCGCGGCCAGGGTTGTCGCCCAGATGGCGTCAATGACGACTCACGAGATCAGACTCAGAACTTGGAACCCGCGTCCATGTCCTCTGAACGAGAAGAGGGAGCCGAACGGCCACAGCCAGAGCCTTCAGAAACTCACACGGAGCCAAGAATTCCGGCCATGCAACCCTTGCGTTTGGTGGCCGATACACCACGTGCGAAAGCGTCGCCAAATCTTAAAAGGAACATAGCCGGTGCGATTTCTGTCACGATTGGTGACGAGGCGCCAACAACTTTGGTTTTGAGCCCCTCAAAGAGGCGTAAGACTGAAAGCATAGCAGACAGTGATGAGGCTAGCGAGGACGAATCTAGCGCAGCAGAACTCGAGGTGGCCCCTGAAAAATTAGTCCATAAAGCAGGCGTAACGCAACCGCAGGAAGGCGAAAGTGATTGGGATAGTCCAGCTTCTAGACCAGGACTAGATGCTCTGGCCCGACCTCAGCTCGAGATTGGAGTGTCAGCCAGAGAAACGACTGCGTCATCAGGAGGGAATGACGAAAGCACACCACCCGATATCGAAGTAGATAATAAGGCAGATGATGACTTTGATGATGCAGATACGGCATACGATGATACAGCTGTTGCGGAGCAACCTCAGGACCAGTCAGCTGCTGTCTCTCTGAAACAAGCGAATCTTGTTCAACCAGTCTCCCGACGAAAAGATGCCACTGTATCCTACATGCAACGCTTGAAATTTGACATGGAAACACTCCGCCGCCATGCTGGTAGCTGTCGCGCCAATACTCTAAGGGTAGCCTCTGCGCTTGACGAAGTCGATTCAGTGGAAGACATCAGCGCTGAAGATGCCGAATCGAGACTCAAACTCATCATATCCAAGGGAGACTTTGGTAAGATGCGGGTTGTTGGCCAGTTCAATATGGGCTTCATCATCGCCGTCCGCCCGCGGGATCCGACTACCATAAAATTTGATGACGGCTCCAGCAACGACGAGCTATTCATCATCGACCAGCATGCCTCGGATGAGAAGTACAACTTTGAGCGGCTACAAAGCTCTACTGTCGTGCAGTCACAGCGCCTTGTCCACCCGAAACCGCTGGAGCTCACCGCTCTCGAGGAGGAAATCGTCATGGAGAGCTTGCCTTCTATCGAGGCCAACGGCTTCAAGGTCCTCGTCGACACGTCCGGTGACTCACCCGTTGGTAGCCGCTGCGTGCTGACCGCCTTGCCGCTGAGCCGCGAGACGGCCTTCAGCCTTGAGGACCTAGAGGAGCTCATTGCTATTCTCGGCGATGCGCCCAGTGATGGCCGCGGCAGTGGCAGTGGCAGTGACAGTGGCTCATACATCCCGCGGCCGTCTAAGGTGCGGAAGATGTTTGCTATGCGCGCCTGTCGCAGCAGCGTCATGATTGGCAAAGCGCTCACAGTGGGCCAGATGTACGGACTCGTGCGCCACATGGGCGAGCTGGACAAGCCGTGGAACTGCCCGCACGGCAGGCCGACGATGCGGCATCTGTGTCGGCTACAGGCTTGGGACCAGCAGGCATGGAAGGGAGACGTGCAGGCAGATGTCACGGCTTCGCAGTGGCGGATATTTGCGCAGAGCAATGAGTAATACGAATTACATCGCACAACTGTACCGAAGACTCGGGACAGTCTACTGCATCATAAATTAGAGGCAATATCGCAAATTTTCAAGTCTGTACTCGCCATGCTGTGTTAACTATGCCGTGTCTGGCTAAATATAGTCTATTTATATGCGAAGTAACTAAGATCATTTCAACAAGATAGATGATTGCTCAACACTACAGGACCAACCGAGTATATGCACAAGTTCCACTAATTACAACGCAGAAACCACGAAATTGATATACATAACCACCTAAAGACCGATTCGCCACTACCCTTCAATAATGTGAATTTTTGTGTCCCTCCATCACTACGCGCCGCCTCTCCAAGTATCTGATAAGCAAAATCTTCAGTATGCACTTTCAACGTAGATTCCCGACTAATAAATGTGATCAACCATAAAACGCAAATTGCTCACTCCAACTGGCATAGCCAATCGTGAAACGGTTCCCCGCGAGCCCCTCCTCAACAAGTTTGCCACTCACTCGGCGCCGCTCTGCAATCTTTCCTTGGGAGTAGTAGTCGTTGCCCGAAGACACTTTTCTAGAATTGCCCACTATGACGGGCGGCGTCGCGGCCCGCAGCTCTCCATACGAGCGCGAGTAAAATTCATCGTCGACAATGGCAGGTGGTGGGCGTAGATCAGGCTTGTTCGCCCACAAGGAGCGTTCCGCCACGCTGCGAGCTGCTTGGCCCAGACGCTCATTGCTGCTGATCTCCGAGAGGGCGCTCTTGGCCCTGAGTCTAGAGGCTGTCCATGGAGTGCTGGCCCGCGGCGGCGTAGCAGACGTGTTGCCACGCGTGTGAGGTCGAGATGGTAGTGAGATGTCGTTGCTGCCATGATCACCAGTGCTCGTTGTCGCTGGCGGATTGCATCGAAGTGGGTTCGGATGCATGCTGCCATTTGAGGCCTGAGCGCCGTAAGCATTGTTGTTCTCATCTTCACCATAATCAGACTCAGAGTCGTCACCGTCAGCATTGTAGCGCTGGTCCAGAGCAGCATATGACTGTGAGCTGTGAGCCTGGCGGGAGACGTTGCCGGCGGCCATTTCGCGATTTCGCTGATTTATGCGAGAAGTCAACGAATCGGCAGCCATCCAGGTTTCTGTGCACTTGAGAGCACGCAGATTCTCAGCGCCGTTAGCAACGTATCTCGCACGACCGGGACTCGCGTCTCCAAGAGCAATCTCCGCGTAGCTCCCTCGGGGAGAGTCTGGAACTGACATGCGGCTACTGACGACGGATGCGGACCAGCGAGGCGATCCGTTACTGGGCGGAATTTGGTACTGTCTCTGTGGAAGATTGAGACGCGGCTCACTATTGACGAGCGTGTCTTGCGACTGCGTGCGCGTATGCATGAAAGGGACACTGCGCGGATAAGAGAAGCTTTTCCAAGATGCTTGCGATCTCTGATTAGAGCTCTCGAGCATCGATTTCCTCTTTTCTACTTCAGAGTTGCACGTCGTGACTGATGATTTATTGCGTTTGTGCGAGGAAGGGCGCGCTGTCAAATGCGACTCAAGAGGGTTCATGTCGGGAGGCATATCGCAAATTTTCTGAAACGTGACGGCAAGCCAGATGGAAATGAGAAAGGAGATGATGTGTAGCCCACCGGCGCCGATGATGGTATAGTATACAGCTGGGACCATGTATTTCAACAAGCTCTGGTTGTCGAGCAGTGTTGCCCACTCTCCCGAGTAGCGTTTCGTCGAGTAGGCGCCGTAGGCGTAGATGGATGCGACCGCGATGTCGAATATGCCTGCGAAGAGCTGATACGCTGCTGTTGATCCCGGCGTCCGGGCAGTTGCCGACCTGGAATGATGGTATACACTATAGAGAGTATGTAGACCTGCGACCCCGGACTGGAAAAGACGTCAGCTTGTACATGTGGCTGGATCCGAGCATCACGAATACTTACACTAATGCGCATAATCCAAGCTGTGACAGCATTGACTTTGCTGAGCAAAATCATGAGAGCCAAGATTCCGAGTGCACCGTTGAATTCCAACAGGCGGCAAAAGAGCTGGAAGCCGCGGAACCATTTTATGGCACCTTCTGTCTTACGCCCCAGCGACTTGAACTCGGATCTTTGTCGCAAAGCCTCGTGAGCACTACGCACGAAGTCAGCATTCACATTACATGTACCATAAGAGAATACCTCTACTGGCAGGGCCAGGAAGTTCCAATGGACGTACTCTGGATGTGTGTTGAAGGAGAGAAAAGGCCCGGTCTGTGGCTGCCGCCTCGGTTTCGGCTCCCAACTGGCGCGTGTCACAGCTTTGGGGTCAAAGTTTGACGTCGGGAAGCGGGAGTCTTCACTCGCCGTGGCCGAATACAAGTAGGGTTGGCTCGGGGCCATGCTTGCTTGTCACAGGCCTCACGCGCGCAAGGGCCTGTCTTGTCCCACGTGGAGCGTCGCGGAGTGAGCTCTCTGGAATGCAGATATTCTTGGTCGGTCCTAACAACGAGGAGGCGGGGTTGATTGGCGAGGCTTTCGACACTGGAATGCTTCATGCAGAGAAGGAGCGGGAACTAGTTGGTTTTCAAGAATGATTCTTGTCGAGGTAGGGCTCATTTAGGAAAGGGCGGCAATCGGACAGCAACGATGAGAAAGTCCTCTGCGCCAGCCGCTATCTGTGTTAAGTCACCTAGGTGGATCATGAGCAGCCAACTCGTCGAGGCGCAAGCAATCGCATAATGCCTTTGATGTCATGATGTGGACGGTTGTCGTGGCGCCCGTTGCCACAGTAACAGAGCCGAGCCGAGCAGCCAATGAGAGCTTACCAATATCAAGATCGGAACCATGGTGGGGTTGTGCTCGGCGCCGATCCGACCGAGAAAGTGTGCTTTACTCGAACTTGTGTGGGGCGGACGGGTCAGTAGAATTTGGCTAGGGAGAGATGGTGAAGAATTGAAATGACCAGAATCTATCGTCATCTGTAGCTACTGCGACTCGGGCCCTTTACATGGCAATTGCGATTTCCCGATGGCGCCCGGCTTTGCGGAGCTGTCGCCATCACTTCGGTGCGGTGCGGCGGCAGATTTCTAGCTGTGCCCCGCGATCGGTCGATGCTCCGTTCCGGCTGGCCGTCGTGGGATCGGGCCCGGCCGGCTTCTACACGGCATACAGGGTCATGAACAGGGTGCCCGGCGCGCGAGTGGACATGTACGAGGCGCTCCCCGTGCCGTTCGGACTGGTCCGCCACGGTGTCGCCCCAGACCATCCAGAGGTCAAGGTTCGCGTCTCCTTTCCTGCGTGCGTTGCTTGCGCCGGTGTCGTTGCCAAATACACAAACATTCTAACTCAGGCGCCGTCGCAGAACTGCCAAGAAAAGTTCGAAGAGATTGCCTCATCACCCAACTTTCGGTTCCTCGGTAACGTCGTCGTCGGGGCGAACGCCGATTCGTCCTCCTCGTCCGATCAGTGCCGCGTGAGGCTACAACAGCTAATGCGCAACTACGACTCCGTCCTCCTCGCATACGGCGCCTCCGAAGACAAGAAGCTGGGGATCCCAGGCGAATCGACGCTCCGGGGCATATACTCTGCGCGCCAGTTTGTCGGCTGGTACAACGGCCTGCCAGACTGCGCGGGGCTCGAGCCAGACCTGAGCGGCCAAGAGGCTGTGGTCATCGGTCAGGGCAATGTGGCTCTCGATGTGGCGCGCATGCTTCTAGAGGATGTGGATGTTTTACGCAAGACAGACATCGCAGAGCATGCGCTCGCTCATCTCGCCAAGAGCAACATTAAAAGGGTACACGTGGTAGGCCGCCGTGGTCCCATGCAGGCAAGCCGCACATCACACACGCCAGTGAGATCGAATGCAAAGCTCGCTGACAGATCGAAAAGGCCGCCTTTACCATTAAAGAAGTGCGAGAATTGATGAAGCTTCCAAGTGTCGCATTTCATCCCGTCAACAGAGCGCTCATACCCGGCGATCTCAAGTCGCTCCCAAGGGCACAAAGGCGACTCATGGAAGTTGTCGTCAAAGGAACAAGCACAACCCCAGGGGTCACGCCGTCTTCTTGGTCTCTGGACAGCTGTCTGTCGCCGAGACATTTTCTAGCTCATGCCCAGGACGCGACTCGCGTGGCTAGTACAGAATTCGACAATACATGGCTCGACTCCCCTTTTGATCCCAAGTCCAGAGTCGAGCCTACAGGTCAGACAGCTATTCTGCCGTCGGATATTGTCCTACGATCTGTTGGCTATAAATCTGCCGCTCTGGAAGGATTCGCGCAAGCCGGGTTACAGTTCGACGAGCGTCGTGGCGTCGTGGACAACGACGGGCTCGGCCGCGTCACGCGCCTCGTTTCAGCCGGTCATGCGGGCGATGTCGCCGCGCAACAACGGGTCGCCGGCCTTTATTGTGCCGGCTGGGTCAAGCTTGGCCCTACTGGCGTCATCGCTTCAACGATGAATGATGCATTTGCCACAGGGGATGCCATCGCTGAAGATTGGCTCTCCGGCAAGCTTTTCTTGCAACCACAAGGCCAGACGGTGGCCGGATGGGAGAGCGTTTGTGCCGAGACCGAAACAGCCAATCGCGAGAGCGCTATTGGTTGGGAACAATGGCGCCGTATCGACAATGCGGAAAGGGAAAAGGGTAGATACGCTGGCAAAGAGAGGGAAAAGTTTACGAGTACAGCGCAAATGCTCTCAGTAATTAGCTAGAGCTGAAAATGCGTTGGGATTAAATTAGACTGTACATTGCTGTATCATAACAAATCTACGAGCTCTTGATCTTCTCTGTCAGCTCAGGTACCTTTTCAAACAAATCGCCGACCAGACCGACATCAGCGACCTGGAAAATAGGTGCATCCGCATCCTTATTGATGGCCGCAATCACCTTGCTGTCCTTCATGCCAGCCAGATGCTGAATAGCACCTGAAATACCGACAGCTAGGTACATTTCCGGAGCAACGACCTTGCCTGTCTGGCCGACTTGTAGACTGTTGTCGGCATATCCACTGTCAACAGCAGCACGGGACGCACCGACGGCAGCGCCCAGGGCATCGGCGAGCGGTAGCATGACCTTGTCAAACTCCTCCTTAGACTTGAGACCGCGACCTCCCGAGACGACCTTGCCGGCCGTAGACAGATCAGGGCGGTCAGATGTTGTGAGGTCCTCTGAAACCCACTCGGCTGTAGCCTCGGCCTTGGGGTCTGCGCCGTCCTCGACGGCAGCAGAGCCAGAGCCAGGTGTGGCGGCAGGGAATGCGGTACCTCGAACAGTCAAGATTTTTATACCGTCGGTGGACTCGACGGTAGCGATGGCATTGCCTGCGTAAATTGGTCGGACAAACGTCTTGTCATCCTGGATCGCGGTCACGTCGGAGATTTGTTGCGTGTCCAGCAGGGCAGAGACGCGGGGCAGTACGCCCTTTGCAAAGGCCGAATTGGCGGCAATGACATGCGTGTAGCCGCCCTTTTTGACGTTTTCGACGATTAGAGGAGCGTAGTTCTCGGGTAACCCCTATATACAAAACAAGAGGGCGGGTTAGGCCGCGGCGACAATGTATCGAACCCGGAATACTATACAAACCTTTTCGTAAGCGGCATTGTCAACAGTCAGTACCTTGTCGATGCCGTCGACCTTGGCTGCCTGCTCGGCGGCGCCCTTGACGCTGGCTCCGGCCAGAAACCCGTGCACGTTGCCACCGATGGCTTTGGCTGCCGTGACGGCGCTGAGGGAACCGGCGCTAAGCTGGCCATCGCGCTGTTCGAGAATGGCGAGAGCAGAGAGCAGCCGTTGATGGGCATGTGCACCGAGTGCCACTCGGCTCATGACAGCCGTAGCAGGCCTCGCCGCAGCCCTTCGAGCGGCGGAAAACATCGCGAGACAGGCTTGATATGGTGGTTGCGGGTGGTTGCGGCGGTTCAGCGTCACCCGGGAGCACTCGATCTCGAGTTAATGCCCGCGCACCCGGTTGGCAGCGGGCCGAGCAGGACCGCAGCATCAGCCGATTGGCGGAGGGAACGGCGAGTCACGTGCCAGCAAAGTCCGACACATTCCGCCTCACAACTTAGTCACGTGATGGGAATGAAGCACAATCACGTGATCGAGTTCCCTAGACAGCAGCGTGCAGTTTTACAAGGACAAACGGCGCCTCGTCGTCGCCATGCACCACGACCTCGTCGCGCCGCCAAAATTTCCCCTTCACGACGCGACGCTAGGCAGCGCATCTCATCAAATTCGCAACGCCAATCTCATTTACTCGCCTCCGAATACATTACTGTTGCAAGAGCGTTTTTGCCACTTTTTCTCTATCTCGAAAGCAAGCACGTCGCGCCAGCGTCTCTCGCTTGTTGCAGAGCTCTATGTGCGGCTGCTGACTTTAGGTCCCCTCATTGCGACAAAGTAGAACACTACACTGCCAGACAATGGAAGCCGCCACGACGTTTGACACGCCCAACACCGTGGCATCGCCCAAAGATGGGGAGTCGCCTAGCATCGATCCGCCAGCAGCTCAAGCCCCCGCGGCTCCCGAAGTAGACAACGCTGAGAGTGCTGTCCAAGGTACGGCGACCAAGTCGCTCCTGGTACTTATCCGCCGCCACCAACTAACGCCACCGCTCAGATGTACAGATGTCAGAGACAAGCGCGCAAGATGCCGTCGTCAAACAGGACAATTCTACGCCAAATCCAGGTGCTGCGTCGGAAAACCCACTAGACGCGCCCCCCGCAACGGTTGCAGCCCAGACAGACGAAGAAATGGGTGATGCGCCAGCGGAACCCAAGAACGGAAGCGCAGGTCCTGAAGCCTCTGCAGAGGCTGACGGTCAAGAGACCAAGACCAAGGAAGCGATTGTTTCGGCGGCTCGGCAGCATCTTTTCAAGCAAGCTCACGCCATTGTTCTACCTAGTTATTCGGCATGGTTCGACATGAACACCATCCACGACATCGAACGCAAGGCCATGGCCGAGTTCTTCAACAATCGCAACCGAAGCAAGACCCCGACAGTATACAAGGATTATCGTGATTTCATGATCAATACCTACCGTCTCAATCCAGTCGAATACCTCACTGTCACTGCGTGTCGTAGGAATTTGGCTGGCGATGTGTGCGCGATCATGCGCGTCCACGCCTTTTTGGAGCAATGGGGCTTTATCAATTACCAGGTTCGGGATTCCCCAAATACGTGCGCGCCATCGATCTTGGCGACAAACTAATTCCATGTTCCAGGTTGATCCTATGCAACGGCCTTCGTCTCCGGGTCCACCCTTCACGGGGCACTTTCAAGTGATTTGCGACACGCCTCGTGGCCTGCAGCCTTGGCAACCGTCCTGTGATCCCATCGTGCTGAAGGGCAAGGCGAACTTCGACACGGCTGAAAAGGAGAATGCAGGCACCCAAGGCAAGGGTGACCTGAACCTAGAGATTGGACGTAATATATACGAAGCAACCGCCAGGGGAGCTATGGTTGGTCAGACAGAAGCCGGCGCAAACGGCGAAGCGGCGGCAACCAACGGTACGCCTAGCTCACCAAAGCTGACCAAGACGCCCATTGCCAAGGTCAACTGCCACTCATGCGGCAACGATTGCACCCGCGCACACTACCACAGCAACCAAGCGGATGCCAGCACGAAAGGTGGTTTCGATGTTTGCCCCAGCTGTTTGAGCGGCGCCCGGTTGCCCGCCAACCACACAGCGAGCATGTATGTCAAGGTCGAGAACCCGACATATACGAGTACGCTAGACCGAGACGCGCCATGGAGCGACTCCGAGATTCTGAGGCTACTGGAGGGTCTAGAACGATTCGACGACAACTGGACAGATATTGCGAAGCACGTCGGCACGCGTACGAGAGAGGAATGCGTGCTGCAGTTTCTGCAATTAGATATTGAGGAGAAATATCTGGATGCGGAGGCACACGTCAATGCGCCTGCGGGCCTTTCCCTCCTAGGTACCCAAGGCGGCCAGCTACCGTTCACCCAGGCAGACAACCCCGTCATGTCGGTAATTGGCTTCCTGGCGAGCCTGGCCGATCCGGCAAGCACGGCTGCGGCTGCGAATAAATCGGCAGAGGTGCTCAAACGAACACTGCGTCGGCAGCTAGACATTGGGCAGGCTTCTGCGACGAATGGCGCGAGCGATGCGGACGGACAGAACCAAGAGAAGAAGGACTCGATGGATGTGGACGGGCAAAAAGATGTCAGTGGCCCCAAGCAATCTCGCAGCGCAGAGCTAGCTTCTATACCTTTGGCCTCGATGGGAGCTCGCGCAGCGGCGTTCGCTTCTCATGAGGAGCGGGAGATGACGCGACTAGTTTCTGCAGCGACGAATGTCATGCTACAGAAATTAGAGTTGAAGCTCAAATACTTTGGCGAGCTTGAGACAGCGCTTCGCGAGGAGCGGCGTGACCTGGAGCGGGGCCGTCAGCAGCTGTTCCTGGATCGCCTGGCATTTCGCAAACGCGTGCGAGAGGTCCAAGAAGGTCTGAAGACGGCAGCGGAAGCTGGTGGGGAGCAGGCTGTGCGCCTGGCACAGGATGCGATGCGTGACGGCGACACGCTCGGTTTCCAGACGGTCTCGGCCGGCGCCGGGTTACAGCCCCCGAGCGCAGAGGGTGGCGCGGTCAAGTCATTTGAGATGTGATACTAATGACGAGAAGAATAATTTTCGGGATCGGCATCTGAAAATTAACATGAATCAAGGCTGGGATGAGATGAGTAAGAGGGGAGAGGGCGAGGAGACGAGTGATTGTCAGACGTGCCTAGTACCGGGCGGGAAGTGTCTTGTTTTATTTGGAAAGAAGAGTGTCGCGACATGGTTGAGCAAGGAACGGGATAATACTACCGAAGAAAAAGAGGCCAGGCTCTGGCCATGTAAGTGCATCGCCGAACCGAGGCTTGATTCTCCACGTTTGTTTTTTCTGTTTCTTTTTCTATACGTGTATTGTACAGTCAGGGAGTTTTTTGGGCTCAACGATATGAATTGTTTTATTTTTCCTTTTTCCTTCAGTCGGTATCTTACATGATATCGTGTATTGACGATGTTGTGACGGTTGTGAACCTCTAATCGGTATCATGGTAGCCCACTAAGCCATGGTTGTCGGTTATGAGCCGTAGAGGCATCTGTACTGTACCTACAGTACCTTATTAGTAGTACACACGCTGTACGCAAGCATGGGCACTGCTACTAGAATGGCGGGCCGGGGAAATGGACCTTTTTCTTTAGGTAGGTTAGTATGGTACATTGTGGTGAGGTACACACCTAGGTAGGAATGTATTGTTGAAAGTCCACAAGAAGCTACTGCGCCTAGTATGCTGGCCATGATGTATGCCACCAATTCATGACACTTCTCTTTCTGTATCTTGACATTATACTTTGGCCTTGTAGGTTTTTCTTACGTACGAGAAGGCGCGCGTCTGAGAGACGTGCTGAGGAGCGTTCGTTTGGCATGGCGGTTTCGGGCGAGAGGGAAGGGTGAGAAAATTGCGGAGCCCGCCGCGGTCCGTCTAGAAAAGAGAGCCGTTGTAGCGATATCACCGGGGGGTAATGGGCACAGTGAACATTAACTATCAACGAGTGGACTGAACCGAAAATGAGAGACCAACTTGTCAGTACAGTACAGTGAGAGTGGGTCGTCACGCCGCATTGCCTCGGTGCAGACTTGGCCGGGTGGCCGGTACCGTTGTCGCACAGGGTTCTCCGTACAGGACATTAGTACTAAGTCACGGTGACTACGGATGCTGTCTACATTAGTACACACAGTACACACGTACTGGGGGCAGCCGGCGGCGCCTTGTTAGCGTGAGGAACCTCGGCTCTTGACGGGGGCAGAGAGGGAGGGTCTATCCCATTGCCTCTCCCAACTCCAGGCCCTGGCTATAGCGTCCTATCAGTGTCACAAGCGCACGACACCGTACAGTAACTGTACTGTGCCTTCAGAGCGAAACTGCCTCAAGTCCCCAAGTCCGCTCGTGCTCTCACTCTCTTCACTCTATTCTCCGTTCTGGAAGCCCGTGCTTCGTTTCTTTTTTTTCTCTTCTCTTGCCCTGCTGCTTCTTCCAATTACCCTTCCTTTAAAGCACGTGAAAGCCTCTGGCCATGTTGACTTCGTCTCTTCGTACTCAAGGATTGAGGAACAGCTTCCGCAGACTAGCCACCACCACAACTACTTCTCCTACGGTTCGTGCCATCTCGTCCTTCTTTTGCTCGACTTCCCTTGCCGTACTTCCGTTGCCCGTGGCGTGGCTCGAGATAATCCAGTCTTTGCGGGAGTGCAGTCCGGCAGCTCGTATTGCGAGAGTGTCCGGTTCACACACTATCAACAGCCTACATCGCGACCCAGAAAGCTCATCTGCGTCATTACTTAACGTCTGCTAATTGTGACTTGTGCGTACTGGATAGACCCTCGCGAAAATGGCCCGGAGCAAACACTCTCTGCCCCAGGGTAAGTCTCAGCAATCCGGCACCTCTTGGCCTTCACGGAATAGCGTGCTCACCATCAGTCTACAGGCTACGCCGAGGATAACTCCAAAGGCGCAATGTTGCGCTTTCAAGAGTCGCTGCCTCGGCTACCCGTCCCCACGCTCGAAGAGACCGCCAGTAGATACCTCAAGAGCCTGCGCCCGCTCCTCACATCCGCCGAGCTCAAGAACAGCGAGGACGCCGTCAAGGAGTTCATCAAGCCCGGCGGCGTCGGCAGCAAGCTCCAGGAAAAGCTCCAGGCCAAAGCTGCCGAGTCCAAGACCAAGAACTGGATTTACGAGTGGTGGAACGATGCCGCCTACCTCTCCTACCGCGACCCCGTCGTGCCGTATGTCAGCTACTTCTACTCCCACCGCGACGACCGCAAGCGCCGCGACCCCGCCAAGCGCGCCGCCGCCCTCTCCTCTGCCGCCCTCGAGTTCAAGAAGATGGTCGACCAGGGCTCTCTCGAGCCCGAGTACATGAAGAAGCTGCCCATCTGCATGGATAGCTACAAGTGGATGTTCAATTGCTGCCGCGTCGCCGCCAAGCCTGCCGATCACCCAGTCAAGTACTCCGCCGAGGAGAACAAGCATATCGTCGCTGTCCGCAAGAACCAGTTCTTCAAGATCCTACACGAGGTCAATGGCAAGCAGCTCAATCCCTCGGAGCTGGAGCAGCAGTTTCGCCGTGTCTACGAAAAGGCTCAGTACGTCTCGCCCGTCGGCGCCCTGACCTCAGAGAACCGTGATGTCTGGACAGACGCTCGCGCCGTCCTTCTCGATGCCAGTCCGCAGAACAAGGCCGCGCTCGAGGCTATAGAGTCGGCCTCCTTTGTCGTCTGTCTGGACGATGCCGCCCCTGTCACCCTCGAGGAGCGCGCCCACGCCTACTGGCACGGCGACGGCGCCAATCGATGGTACGACAAGCCCCTTCAGTTCATCGTCAACGACAACGGCACCTCTGGCTTCATGGGCGAGCACTCCATGATGGACGGCACCCCGACCCACCGCCTAAACGACTACGTCAACGACCTCATCTTCAACAACAAGATTGACCTTTCCGAGGCTCCCATTCGCTCAGACTTGCCCGAGCCTCAGGCCATCCGCTTCGAGATCACCTCTGCCGTCCAAAGCGAGATTGACCGCGCCGTCTCCGACTTCAAGGCCGTCATTGGTCAGCACCAACTCGCCGTCCAAGCCTACCAGGGCTATGGCAAGGGTCTCATCAAGAAGTTCAAGTGCTCGCCTGATGCCTACGTGCAGATGCTCATCCAGTACGCCTATTTCAAGATGTACGGCAAGAACCGCCCGACCTACGAGTCGGCCGCTACTCGCCGCTTCCAACAGGGCCGCACCGAGACCTGCCGCACCGTGTCGGAAGACTCGTCCAGCTGGTGCCGAGCCATGGCCGACGCCTCGGTCGACGATAAGACCAGGGTCGATCTCTTCCACAAGGCCATCAAGGCCCACCTCGAGTACATCACCGCCGCCTCGGACGGCAAGGGCGTCGACCGCCACCTCTTTGGCCTCAAGAAGCTCCTCGAGCCCGGCCAGGAGGCCCCCGCCATCTACAAGGACTCTGCCTATACGTACTCGAGCTCCTGGTACATCTCATCGTCGCAGCTGAGTTCCGAATACTTCAACGGCTACGGGTGGAGCCAGGTCATTGATGGCGGATTTGGCATTGCCTACATGATCAACGAGGACAGGTTAGTTATGCCACTCTCCTCCCGCCCCCCCCCCCCAATACCTTTTCCATTTCTTCTTTCCTTTGAACCTAGCAGCATCTCAATATACTAATCATATTCATCGTAGCATCAACTTCAACATTGTCTCCAAAGGCCTCGGCAGTGACCGCATGAGCTTCTATCTCAACGAGGCGGCCGGCGACATGCGCGATCTCCTCGTTCCTACTCTCGAGGCCCCCAAAGCCAAGCTGTAAAAAAAAACACATAAAATCGCATATAAAACGATGTATAGATCAGTTTTTGTATATCTGCTGTCGAATCAAAGGCGAAACTACAGTCATCCGTTTTTTTTCCCGCATGTTAAACATAGATTTTGATTCTTTGACTTCATTTTCTTGGCTCTCCCTTCAGTCTCTTCCCCGTCCCGATTACATTGGAGCGGGCCGGGCTGAAGCCCGCGGTATTTTTTCCAATTTTTCTATTTTTTGGTCGGACCATGCGGTATTGATGATGATAGTGTCACGTGTCCAACGCATCGTTTGAGGCAATCAATTTTATGTATAGTCGAGGTCCTGATTCACACATCTATTAAAAAGAAGCCTACTTTTACATGATCAGGTATATTGCTTCGACAAGACTACCATATTCCACAGCTCATGGGACGTGATCAGCTCAGCCTGCGTGGGCAACAATCTCATTGACCAAGTCCCCCTTGTTCTCGTCGTAGTATGTACACATTTGCGAGGGCAGCGGCATTTCCTTGTAGTCGTCCTCCGGGCCAGAGATTACATTGAGATTGATACCGGCTGACTTGCTATGGAAGATCTGCGCCCCCATGCTCTCTTTGCTAAAGTAGATCTGGGCGCTGTCAACCTGGTCCAGCATGACAGTCGGGATAGTGCCCATGACCTGCAGAGCAAAATTTTGCGCCTTGACCACGTCGACGGTCGACACAAGTGTGTCCACGACGAGTGACAGGCGGCTCGAGTTTTCAACCGTCACCTGGTTGGCCTTGCCGCGGACAATAATGGTGGTATTATTACAGCGACTGATGAGGACGGAGTGGTTCAGAGCAGCTTCAATCTCGATGGGCTGCGACTCCTTCTCGTAATTTTCCTATAGAAACCAAAAAGAAGAACAATGATCAGCTCCAGCTGGAAACCACGCGGGAAAAGATCAACAAAAGAAGAATTTCAGCATACCACTGTCCATTTGTTGCCTTCGAGCTCCTTCTTAGGCGGCTTCTTGAGACGCATGCTTTCGGGCTTGGGCTTCTTGCCGGGGGCAGGACTCCTAGGCCGGTCAGAACCATTGGGAACGCTAGTGTTTGCACGTAGCGACGGATTTTTGTGCGTCATCTGAGACTTGTCAACCTTGCGCAGACCCTTGGTCACGGCATCGCCCTTGTTGAGGTCCGAAAAGACGGCTCCGAGACCGCCGGAGGCCGATGTTGCTGCCGGCTGCGCAGCGGATTCCGTTTTGATATCGAGGACTGGCGCAGGACCAGGAGGGGGCGGCGGCGGTGGGGGAGGGCCGCCAGAGGCAGGCGGTGGCGCCGCAGCGGACGCAGCAGGAGCCGAATCAAGTGTTTTGATAACCGCAGAAGCAGGTTCGCCCTTGGGGTTCCAGGGGATGCCATTGGCAAAGTACTGTTTCACATAGTCGCGAAGCTGCTTGAATATTTGATAGAAGGACTGGATCCATTCGACCTGCTTGACGTCTCTTCGGGGAGGTGAATGTTAGTAAGCTTCGAGGCATGATGTATGGATGCGTACAGGTGGGCGCTTACTTGTCCTTGTATTCCTTGATAACGCGATTGCCGAAGAATTGAGCAGACCCAAGGAAATCTTCCACATGCGTGAAGGGCCGGTGGCCGACAGTGACCCAAGCAAGAACCATGATACCGTCGGCGACAGCGCTGAGCTGTGTATACATGGGATCGGATCGACTGGAGTCTTTAAGTTCCGTGACGGCCATGAGTGAATCATTGATAGGCTTCAACAGGTCCTGATAGAGAGCCATGTCCGCTCCTTGAAGATCGGGCTTGACGGATCTCGTCGTGATGAGCAGGAACTTGCGCTGGGCCCTGAAGCCCGCAAGGACATCGATGGCCTGTTTGGCTACAAGACCGCCAATTTCCTGGCTGCGCTTTACATACTCGGCAACGGTCGAGTCAATAAAGGCGTCGAACTCCTCAATCGACTCGGGCAGCTCTTCGGGGACGGGCTGGGGCACGGAGCGGGCAGATGCGACAACTGATGATTCCGAGCTCGAGCCAGTCGAGACGGGACCGGTCTGTGCGAGGGCGGCGACGTCTTTGGGGACCTCTGTCGACGTGGCGATGTCCTCGAGGCGCGAGGTGGCGGCCTCGAGTCTGGGCGACAGTGAAGGCGGCGCAACGGTCAGCGCGACGGCACAGCGGACGATTGAGTGGGCAGCAAAATGCCAGCATCATGGGAGCAGCTGGGAGCTTACCGCTTAATGAGTGTGGTCAGATTGTGCATTTGAGTCGTGGCTGCCATGATTGTGTCGCTGCCGCCGCGAAGCGTGTCTGTCGAAGCAATGTGAGGTGCCAGCCAGCTAGGGGTCTAGGTAATAGTTGGACAGAGAGGGAGCTTAGGCTGTGGCTCATTTAGCTGCAACCGCAGCTCAAAAAGGCGAGGGAGAGTGTTGAGCAGGATGAATGGACAACTGTAACAATCTTGGCGGCGGTTCGGTGAGGCTTCAGGTTCTATGGGCGGTATAGGAATGCAGTGGTAGAAATGATGGCGACGACGACGACGACGACAACGATGAGCTTAGTTGCAAGTACCGATTTACTTATATAATGTAGTCACTGTAACGGATATGTACATACTAGCACGGAAGGTTCCCCGCGTAGGTATGCCTATTTACAGTAGTTATGTACTTTATTAGTACATTAGTACCTGTACTAGTTAGTGGCTGCCTAATCTATAGCGCTACGGCTGCTGTACTGTAGGCCGCGAAAATGGGGCGCCTCGCCAGGAGGCTGTGGTGCCTCTAGTTAGTACAACGTATAATGTCCGTCACCTATATATAGTGTTTACATAACTTAAGACTATAGATACATACCTTGAGGGGGCGGCCTGCCTTGCGACATGGAGAAAAACATTCTAACATATGTGTAGAGACTGAAAACGATCAAGACAGCATTTTAACAGCTATCCAAGGGCTAGTAAGCTGTCAGAGTCCTGCCAAAAACCACCCCCCTCCCGCAGAGGAGGAGTACTATGGCACTTCTCCGTATGTAGTCCTATAATACCGACGGACAGCATCATGCACCTTCAAAAAGACTCGACGAAAAGGCTTGGAAGCGAATTGCACAGAGTAAATTAATATCGGAACAGTTATTTTTCTTCAAGTGTAGGCGCTTGCATTTTCCATGGAAACTAGACATAACCGCCACCATGGCCGATGTTTTAGAATTTGTATCGAACCATTACATAACGTCGGGTCAGGGCAAGGCAGCCTACCCTACAGAGCGCAACTGCGGAATTTGATCAACTCAGTATTTTGGTAATTGGTGCTGGATTCGTGTTCGTTGCGATGCAGCGTATCGTGTTGGCCGTATAAGAGCAACGAATCGTGTAGAGATGCAAGTGCAAAACGAGCTGGTGTGTGTTCTTTGTGTGTGTGTGTGTGTCTGTTTAGATTAGTTGTGCAGTATGTACTGCTTATCCAGTGCTCTCTGTACCTATCCATCTGGCCATGCGGCCAATTAATCGGCCGAGAAACTCAAGACGCTGATTACGTTTCAGCAATATTTTTCTAGCATAGAGCAGGCGACGAGAATAATTCGAGTCATAAATGCTCACTGCCGAGCTGCTCTAAGTCGGTGAGTACATCCATCTAGAGATGTGGTAGAGGCGGCCAGCTATACACTGTCCATACTATAAGAGGTAAACGCTGTAGCTCACCACCGCGCTCTTATTCACCTTATATTGGTGCCTATTTTTTTTCCCTCCTGCTTTCTCACTGTGCGGAACTCACAATCGCTTCACGCGGGCTTTGACATCCCACCGCAGAGCCCTTCGCCACATTACCGTCAGCAATTACCGGAGGGTATTATTTGTTTCATGTAGTCCCCCCGTCATCCATCTTTGGCCAACCTACGTTGGCAAACGCTCGCGGCACCGCCTGATCCCCGGCACCCTCACAGCGCTCAACTGATCATCACATGGCGCCTCACGCAGATTCACCGGCCATCGCCGTTGATGTTGACCATGACGCCTCGGAGCAGGCATCGCTGGACTTTGTCACCTTGGGGATGTTCATCATCGGTAGGTACTCCTCGTGAGGTCCTTGCCCCCCCCCGCCAAAGACGCCATGCACGGCTGACCCTCTTCCAGACGACATAGACTTCCTACCGCCCACGCCTCCTGTCAAAGACGTACTCGGCGGCGCAGGGACATATGCCGCCCTTGGTGCTCGGCTTCTTTCCCCCGCACCCCAGCTCTCCGGCAGTGTTGGCTGGATTGTCGATCAGGGCTCCGACTTCCCTCTCGCGCTCGCCGAGGTCATCGACACGTGGCGCACGCACGCCGTCTACCGCAATGACCCATCACGTCTGACGACGCGCGGCTGGAACGGCTACGAAGACATGGGCGGCGGCGCTCATGACCAGCGTCGCGCGTTCAAGTATCTTACCGCCAAAAAGCGCCTCACAGGAGCTGATCTTGTCACCGACACCACCGACACCACTGCCATCACTAGCCTGCCCTCCCATCTGCACTCGGCGGCGCTGCTACAGGCCAAGTCTTTCCATCTCATCTGCTCGCCACTGCGCTGCCAGGAGCTTATCCGAGATATTCTGTCACGCCGTCGCGCTGCCACGCCGCCGGACAGCTACACCAAGCCCGTCTTCGTCTGGGAGCCCGTGCCGGACCTGTGCAGCCCCAACGAGCTGCTCAACTGCACGAACTGCCTGCCACTCGTCGACGTCTGTAGCCCCAATCACTCCGAGCTCGCCGCTTTTCTCGGTACTGACGGACTGGATCCGGAAACGGGCGACATTTCCGTCGACGCTGTTGAGCAGGCCTGCGAGCAGCTTCTGGCCAGCATGCCCCTACAGTCGTACACGATTGTCGTGCGCGCCGGCGAGAAGGGCTGCTACGTCGCCAGAAACGGAGGGCGCAAACGCAACAAAAAGGGCAGGCAAAACAGCATCAATCCTGGCGCCGGCATTCACAAGCCGGCTCGTAGGAAAGCTCTCATCCACGGTTCCTTGCAGCCCGACACCGACATGGAGTCGCTGCTGGCCAGTCTGCTCCAGGGCGACGATGGCGTGATAGTTCCCGAGGAAATCGAAATCGATCCGGGCGTTCAGCGCTGGATTCCCGCCTACCACCAAGATGCCTCAAAGGTGGTCGATCCGACGGGAGGTGGCAATGCCTTTCTTGGCGGGCTGGCAGTAGCGCTTGCCCGTGATGAGGACATCGAGACTGCTGCTGTATGGGGCAGTGTCGCGGCGAGCTTCGCCATCGAGCAAGTCGGCCCTCCCGTCCTCGGCCAGCAGGACGACGGAGAGGAAACGTGGAACGGTGAAAGCCCGCTCTCGCGCTTGCGAAAGTTTCACAAGCGTTTGTGAAGGAATCTCGTGTCACTCTCAAACCGGATTGCGAGAATAGACAGAAAATGGAAAAAAGGAACGAGGCCAAGAAGAATTTCTGATTACGAACTTAGAAAGCGCGCGAATTATGGTTTTCACAACTTGGAATTAGAGAAACGTGATTTGTTTCGCTTTCGTCAGTCAGCAATCACCGTTGGAAAAATGGCTTTTTCACTGCTTTACAGAAATATAGAGTTGCAATTCCCGTCTCATTACAAACACGTATCTCATGACCTACACGCCGAGGCAATTTCATATTCGCGAGTACCATAATAAATTCCATGCTTAGATTTTATAGACAAGCTCGCCATCCGCGAACCTGGTGATGCACTGTTAGTTGACTGATATGATAAAGTAGAAGTGGTAGGGTTAGCTGCAGAAACTTACATGATGTGGTTGGCTTCCTCGAGCTTCTTTAGTGCCTTGATGGCCTCTTCACGTCCAAAGGCACCCCCGTTGCGGACACCGACTTTTTCGTTCACGGCCCCAATCACGGCATCCAAGCGTGCCGCGTCGTCCTCGAAAAGAGGCGTGTTGAGTAGCTGACCTAGCGCGGCTCTGAAAGCTGCTAGTCGGGGCGCGGCGATTGGCTCCTCGTCGATGACAAGGGATGCGGCGCCTTCCGCGAGTTCCTGGTCCTCTTGTGTTTGGCTCGGGAGCTGTGAGGCGGGCATGGAAGAGCCGAACGATGTCTGTGACTGCGACGTCGTGTTGCTGGAGCGGGTGGCTCTCGCTGACCGGCGTGGCGTGGCCGATGCACGTGTATTTTCCTCGTCCGAAGCTTCTTCCACTTCACCCTCTTCAGCAGCCACATCGGCATCGTTGGGTGCCAAGGAGCCGGTGACGCGCGACCTCGTCGTTCGCGATGGTCCCGGCTGCGCTGATCGGGCGCCCCTAAAAGTGCCGTCCGCCGTGCCGTCATCGTCCTCGTCGTCGTCCGAGCTGTCCTCGCTCGAGGAAGCAAACTCGACCGCAGCGGTCCTCCTGCGCTTCTTCCGCGACTCCTCCACAACCTCCTTGAAGAGCGCGAAACGCAGAATCGCCTCCGCAGCGGCTGCATCGCGCTCCTCAACGCGGTTCGACAGGCGTGACTTGGCATGCGCAGTCGCAAGACGAATGAGGGTCTCCAGTGTTCGTACAGTCAGGGGACTTGTGCGGCGCTGGTTGCCCTCCATCTCGTCGTTGCGCAGGCCGACGTAGATCTCGGCGATACGATCCGATGCCTCCTGCGTCAAGACTGGCTTTATTCGGGTCTTGGCGTACTGGATATACTTCTTCATGAAAGGAATGCTGAGGATTTCGGGCTTCTTGTTCGCACCACGCCCTGTCGTATGCGTGACACCGGCGTGGAGCATGGCATCAAACTTTTCAAATACTTCAGTGGGACGTTGCGAAGCTGTCTGCGATTCTGCAGATACACCTAGGAATTGAGAAGCTTGCTCGCGAACAGGTGCTCCCTCCTCGGTTCCAGGCTGACGGTATCGATGCATTCGAAGAACGTGTTCAGACACCTGACGATCCCGGGTATCCTCAATGTCGTCCGTCACCACAAACAATAAATCGAAACGTGACAAAAGAGAGTCGGGCAAGGCGATGTTCTTGTGAGGGTCCTTGTGTGGATCATACTGGCCAAAGATTGGGTTGGCCGCGGCGACAACAGAGCACCTCGCATTTAACGAAGTGTGAATACCCGCCTTGGCAATTGTGACAGTCTGCTGTTCCATAACTTCGTGAATGGCGACGCGATCATTGTCTGACATCTTATCGAACTCGTCGATACAAACCACGCCGCGATCAGCCATCACCATGGCACCAGCTTCCAGCCGACGTTCGCCAGTCTCTTTGTCGGAAGTGACGGCAGCCGTCAGACCGACGCCGGACGAGCCACGGCCAGTGGTTGCGATAGCGAGGGGTGCTGTGTTGAGAACAAAGCGCAAAAGCTGAGACTTGGCGGTGGACGGGTCGCCTACCATCAGTATGTTGATGTCGCCCCTCAAATGAGTGCCGTTCTCCAAGTTCTTTTCCATACCACCGAGAAGCATCAGCAAAATCGCTTTCTTGATGTGATCGTGGCCGTAAATACTGGGCGCAAGCGACTGAGATAGAAGCTCGAGCAAGCTCTTCTTTTTGGCAACCCTGTTGATATTGCGAATGTCGGTATCAGTAATTGTAGCGGTGGCAACCCCGCCTCCAGATTTGGACGAGAGAAGGACGATGTTGTTTGCGAGGATAACGGCTTTAAATAGGGCGCTGTTGTGGTTGGTATTGCGGTTACCGAGAGTTCTGAATATGCCGACCAGTTGCACTCTGTCGCCAGGCTTGACCTTGTCCACTAAGTCATCATCGAGGATGACATCTACACCACGCGGCAGCTGACCAGCTGGGGCGCGCTCAGGCATTTCCTGAATGGAGACAGTCTGATGGTCCCTATACGTGCAAAAGCCGTATTCGGTGAGCAGCGGATTACCGTCGTCATCCTCGCGCGGATAGACACTGGACGTCGTCACGCCGTTGGTCATAGTTTGGTCCTGATATTCGCGAAAGTGAAATTTTTGTTTCTTCTCATTCCAGTGTACGCTGCGAATGACTTTTGGACGGATGAGGGAGCATCTCGTGACGATGCCCTCGAGGGATACCATACAGTTGAGATGCTGCGACGATAGCGTGCGTGGATTGCAGGCATTCATGCCGAAGCTACCGGCCCAAGCACAGTAGAACATTGTGTCTGCAGCTTGCTGATCGGGCCGAGCCTGAGACGGCTGCATAGTGTCGATGATTTGCTTTAGGGCGTGGTTGAAGGCGACTGTGTAATCGAATGGCTGCTCCAAGACGCCCCTGGCCAGCTTTTCGTTGTGATCGCGTACATGGTCGAGGTTCACAGTCAGGCGACGCTCATTTTTCTGTAGCATCAAGATGATGTCTGATCTATAGCTCCGCGCGTGTGAATCACCTGTAAACGACGAGTGATCAGTATAACCAACCTCAAACGATTCCCATGATTCGTTGGTGATAGTGCGACTTACTGGGATCTAGAAACTCCTCTGCTTGGCGCACGCGGTCGCGCACAGCCTCATCTTGGAGCATAAATTGATCCATTTTTGATGATATACTGCGAGGCCAAAATGTGTGCCGGAATAGCAGGGTTATCGCGGGGAAACTCAAAGTAAGATGATGCGAATCATACGGGACAGCTTAGAGGGGTTCACGAAAGCGCGTTCTGACGCGACTGTTCGCGTAAAGTGGTCACTTAGTAGCACCCGTCAACCCTTCGAGAGCAAGCTTACTCAGCAGAAAGCCGACGCCATGAATTGCCCCACTCTTGGTCAAGCAGGGCAGCCATATCGTCGTTCAACAACTACGTATCCGAGGAACGGCGCGAAGCAGCCAGCAAAGACGTCAGTATGGCGGTCGGTCTGGCATCCAGCGCTTCCGTCAATGCGTTAGATGAGGAAGCACGGGCCGAGGTCGACGTTCTCAACTCGCGCCTAGACAAGACGACCCAGCTCACAAAGAAGATTCAGGCATGCCTGGGCAGACTCGAGGCTACGGGCCAGAGTGTGCATGAGGTTGCTGCGCCTTTGAACGGTGAGACCCGGAGATTGCAGGTTCTCGGGACAAGTAAGCACAAAGAGAGATAGAAATATTAGCTCAGTGATTGACGTTAATAGACGTCGACTCTGTTATCGCCGCAATCGATCGCTTGAGACAACCAGCAGATAGTAAAGATGACGAAGAACAAATCATCAGGGCGGGCCCCGAAAAAGCAGGACTTTCAGCGTATCTGGCATCGATGAAGCGTATAAACAGATCACATTTCGACATGCAGGCGTCGAACTTGAGAGCCAACCAAAACACAATGGCGGAACTGACACGCCTCATCAGGGGTGGCAATGCCCAGCTAGAAGCGTATTTCGATCAATTACTTCGAACCGAAACGCCCTCCTCCCTTGAACCGTTGCACTACATTACCAAAGATAAACCCTTTCCTGTGCTACCACAAGAAACGATCACAAGACTTGGGCTGGTCTACCAGCATCTCACGGGCAACCAAACAGCTGTTGAGCACGAGTCCCCTATTGCGAATACATATGCCGACATTCGCGGACCCTACCTATCAGCCTCGCTCGCCAATCTTGCAGCCGCTAGCGTCAACACAGCCAAGAAGAAGAACCCCGGCGCAATCTACAGATCCGGTACTAATGGCATGGGAACATATGCAAAAGCTATGGATGGCATCTTCGTTTCCGAATATGATAATGTCTGTAGCATATTTGGTCGCGATGACTGGGGCCCGGTTTTCCAAGCCGCGTGCCAGTCTGCGCTCACTGAGCTTGCAAGGACTCTTCGAGAACTCAACGCCCACATCAAGTCCCATCTAACTACTGATTGCTATCTTGCCTATGAAGTTACCGAAATCTTGTCAAGCCTTTCTGGCAATCTCGAAACTCGAACGGGAGAGCTTAAGCCGCAGCTTGCTGCGGCTCTGAAGCCCGTACGAGAGACGGCAAAGGTATCTTTGGCAGAGCTACTTGATGACACAAAGCGCAAGATCGCTGCTATACAGGTGCTTCCAAATGACGGCGCACCGCTACCTATTGTCTCGGAATCGATGCAGCGACTGCAGGCTATGATGGAGTTTCTCCGCCCAATTTCGAGTATCATGATATCTCTCGGCGATGGTGGCTGGAAGAACGGGGCTTCCTCTCGCGCAGTAGATGCAATCCCTAGTCTTGCATCATTCGACGTTGGCGCCGACGGCCAGCAAATTTTCACACACTACTGTCTCGACACCATAGAAACACTTCTCTCGTCGCTAGATGCCAAGATGCGGATTCTAATTCGGAGCAAATCTACACAGGGAGTTTTCCTCGCTAATAGTATCGTCATTGTCGAGCGCGCCATCGCCAACTCGGACCTGGCACCACTGCTGCGTCCACGTCTCGATGTGCTTGACCCGTGGCGCAAAAAGGCCACACTCGCTTACACAGACGTCTGCAAAGACCTGTCTGTCCATCTTTTCGACACTATCCACACCTCGCAGCGCGCAAGACCGCAGTCTGGAGGGCCAATAGACTCAGCCACGGTTGTTAAAGCCTTGAGCGGTAAAGATAAAGACAAAATTAAAGAGAAGTTTTCGCAGTTCAACAGCGCCTTTGACGACATGGTAACGAAGCACAAGGCGTATACCATGGAGCGTGAAGTGCGTGCCATGTTTGGTCAAGACATCCGTCAGAAGCTGCAACCACTGTATGATCGTTTCTGGGATCGCTACCACGAAATCGACAAAGGCAAGGGCAAATACGTCAAGTATGATAAGGGCTCTATCGCTTCTGTGTTTGCGAGTCTGGGAGCATAAAGACTGTACGATAGCTTTGGCCATGAGACGACTCGTTTGCGCCATGTCAGTGTCTTAATGACCGAGAGAACTGGGCAGAATTATAATATTTTTCCTCCTTCTGTTTCTCACCGTGGCGAAGAGGCGCGAAATATGCTTGGTATTCACTCCTACTGCTACTCGACCCTCAAACCAGTCCCTCATCGACCGAGACAATGCCGCTGCCGAAGATCCGATCAATGCGTGTCTTGCGCTCCCATACAATAAGCCCGTCGCTGCGGCGCTTGAAATAAAGGATACGATGCTGCGGGATAAACTCTTCATCCGTTTGCTCGTCGCGCCACTGTGCAAGCGGTTTTTCTTGAGCCCCAGCAAAACGGTCCTCGAAGCCGACGATGAAATCGGTCGCATCGAGAGCACGATCCCACCGCAGGCGGCTAAGCACGTCGGCCGCGGGGCGGAAGCGGCCTATACCCGGCGGTTTAGCCTGTGAGGGCACATTGAGCTTCTTGACGCCTGAGCGCTGGGAGGATCTCATCGAAGCTGTAGATGTTTTGCTTTCGTGTTGATAGGCGAGAGAAGCTGTTGCGTCTTCCAACTCGTTCGGGTCATCATCATCTTCGTCCTCCTCATCGCTGTCTTGATCGTCCTCGTCCTCGTTAAATCCGACAATGGCGGCCGTGGTGAGATAGTTTGGGTCGAGAATGGCATTCGAAATGTCACTGGCGTTGACCAGGCTTGCTGCCATCCAACATTCATTTGGATCATAGTATTTGGCATCATGGCGCATACGATTTTCGAAGTCACTCAAGAGGCCATCGAGGGCCATCTTAACTGCTTTCATTTCATCTCTGACCCGCTTTTCATCAGCATCCAGCCATGACAAACCGATGAGATAGAAACCCTGGTATTCTGAGCTCTCCTGACTGACGGATGATCTGTCTTCAAGGAACAGTCCTGGCCATAATCGCGGGATAAGCGTTGATACTTTTCGGTTTAGATCTGGTTCTACGGTTAGCCTACATGCGGGGACATACATCGGCGTGTACGACATTTATATCAGCAACGAAAGACTTACCGACAAGAATTGCAACACATCTTGATTCCAACCAGCCGAGGAATCTGCGGCCTTGTGTAGGGGATGATCCCCAGAAGCGGGCATCGATCTTCACATAACTCCTAAAATCCCGAATGAAAGCATTGACACCAGAGCTATCGCCTTCCAATGTGCTTTCAATGATCTCTTCTAAAGAAATGTCGGGCGTGGAAAGAATTCTGTTCATTTTTGTGATCTCGGCAGCAATCGATTTGACTGTAGGGACGGATGCCGATAGAGCCGTATTGAGAGATGGTGGATGCCAGCCCAGAAGGCAGAGCGGCTCGCGAGATGCGCGGTGATAGCGCAATTGCGTGTGAAAGAAGGGATCCAACACGGCTAGTGTCTCCCAGTCAAAATCTGCATAGTGATGGAAAAATGTTGTGAGAATGTCTGCCGTGGACACGGCTTGTGTGAGAGTCGACAGCTGTTTGCAAATGGGAACCAGCAGGACATTGATATGAATGCCGCCGAGTAGGCCGAACCGAGCCCCGTAGAGGCCATGAGACATCGCCCACGCTTTGACGAAGAGGAATGCCACACGGAACTGGGCGAGATCCGGGATGGAGCGCAGTAGGTAGTACATGTCCCTGGCAGGTTTCAATTTCGCGAGTGTCTGCACGGGGAGTGAGAATTCTGGGTGGTCAGATGGCGAGTTCATGACACTGGGGAACCTGGGAAGATTAGTTAGTTTGAGGAGTGCTGGAGAATCTGGGTGCTGGAACCTTACTTTTCTAGAACCGAGGTAGCAGCACAATACTGAAGATCAAACTTGACGCCAAAAATCTCCAATTCTAGCATGGTTCCGCTGCCGGCTTGCACCTTTCTCAAGACGCGGATGCCGCGGGCGGCAGACCTTCTCAAGCGCTGGAGAGCCATTCGGAAAAAAACCTTGGGGCTAATGGTGCCGATGCAGAGACAGTCGACGTCCGAAGTGCTCATCCAGACTCCCAAGCCGTAGGATCCAACCGGCACAAGTACGAGACCAACAGGCGAGCGGTCCTCTTGCTTAGGCTTCAACTGATCCTGCCCGATCAAGACTGCCTCGAGAAGAGCGAGAGCCTCTTTTCTTTTGGTCTCGTCCTCCGGAGTGGGAATGTAGCCGTGCACCTGCAGAGCTTGTTTGAGTTGCCCAAAGCTGCTCAATGAGGGCGGTGCTCGTCGCAACACAATCGGCTTTACGCGACCGAGGATGGTAGCGGCCGAGCCACTCGCATCGCCGGCCTGCTTTACCTCTGTAAAAAGGCAGCGGATGCCCCAGTGATCGCTGGCCTGAATCTCGCTGCCGTCTTCCGCGGGTATGGTAGAGCCCTTACCGAACATATTGAACGCCGTGGGCCGTAGTGGCAACTGCGCGGCACTGTACAGGATGCGATCGTAGCGCTGCGGCCGTTTGTCTGCGCCGCCGCCGGTGAGCTTCCGAGCGAGCTTGTTCTCGAGCGGATTGAACGTAGCTCCCTGCTCCCCCTCGTAGAGATCCATGATTGCGGCGCCACGCATGCCGCCGGACAATTCAGAGGATTCTCCGGCGGCAATCTTGGCAGTGAGCCAGACATCTTTTAGACCAGCGGCGCCGGACAGCAAGTCGTGAATGTCGGCGAGGCACTGCCTGCCGTTGAGAGAGAGAGCGCCGCTCCGTTGGGCCATGTCAACGGCGTAAGATGAAGTGGTGACGTTGAAGTCGCCGGCGACGACACAAGGATGCGTGCTATAGTGCTCTGTGAGATGGCGCTGCAGACGGATGATGTCAACCTTTTTGGACGACAGGGCGCCATCGGTCAAGCCTTGGCTGAGATGACAACCGGTAACGACGAGCGGCTTGGTGTTGGACGAGGACGCAGCATCGTTGAATGCGACTGTGGGAAACTTTACCACGGCGGCACCTTTATGACGGCGCTGCAAGGGCAAGTACTCCCACTGCAGTGGAAACTTGCTGAGCACGACGATGTTGATGAGGCTGGGAAGGGGACCAATCTCAGGCTCGTCGGGTGGACCATGAGTACTGTAGGGGTACTTTGTGCTGAAATTTTCGTTTCGAAGAAGGTCAGGGAGGAAATGGTCTGACACTTCTTGAAGCACCAGAATGTCGGCTTCCGCTCGCCTAGAGAGGAGATTGGAGACGAGTGATGAGTTTCTGCTGAGATCCGGTGGCCATTCAAACTCGGCGAGGACGTTGTATGAGGCAATGACGAGCCTGCGTACAGTATCGTGAGTTTTGTCGGGTAATGCTCCGTGAAACAGTTCCCATCGCTTCGAATCAGAGACAAATTGATAGGTTGGCTGCGCGTATGCTTTGGAGGCTGAAGTCTGTTCGCTCTTGTGCACAGACATGAGCTCATCCTGGTGTAGCCGCAAGGTATCTAACGTTCTAGACTCAAAATCGAGCACTTTCCATAACCTCATGCGACGAAGTCCCTCTGTAACACCCGGCGTGGGGTCGCGTATCATGAGGGCGAGCTGCGCAACACCCCACGAGATGGGAGTCAAGAGACGAGCCTTGTTGAGCAGGAACTCGTGCGTGTCGGATTCTGAGTCGCCGCTCTGGGCAACCGTCATGTGCGGCTCTTGGCCATCCTGTGCCTGCAAGCCGAGCGCGAGACGCACCTTGGCTGCAAGCAAACGCAAGTCGGCGCCAGACTTGGTGTCTGGTTTCAGGTACAGGGTATTGCTATTCTCATGGCCAAAGAAGTCTGCGCCGGCCATAGTGTTGTCGAAGGGCTGGAAATCCTGCACGCGCAAGATGTCGGCGGCGTCTGGGAGAAGTTGAGGCTGTACGAATGGATAGACGAGGTTGATGTGCGGCGGCCACTTGGCGTACGCTTTGTCGTTGAGGCTGCGCAGGCGGTTTATGGCGGGCCATAAGTTTTGAGGAGGAATGACGCACAATGCCGTATCGTACGACGGTGAACCGAATCGCGATTGTGCGGTTGAGGTTGTGGGTGAATCCATGAGGGGTGTGCGTTTGATGATTTGACGTACTGAATAGGTTGAGGTAATTAGATGAAAGATGTGCACGATGGCTGCTAAGAGATAGGAAGAATCGCTCGCTGTATATGCAAGATGGAAATTAGAGTCTAAATTCTGTGGGATGTCCCGAGATGTCTAAATGAAAAGAAAACAGAAGGGAAGACGACGACCTGCGTTTTATGATACAGATGTGGTTGGTGTTGAGAGATGAGGATACGAATGTGCTGGGGTCGAGGTGGCGATCTGTGGCAGTGCGCCCACGATGAGTCACGCCAGGTACCCGCGGTCAGCGTCGCCACGGACCAAGAGATTGAGCCAGGAAAGGAAGAGGTAATGACGGAAGTCTAAAATATCCGGTTGACTCATAGTTTTCTGCGTGAATCATGGCGCGACTGAATTTGCTCCCTGTTTGTAAATGAACCGACCGAAAATTTAGAATGTCAAAATGAGACTACGCTTTGATGACTCCTCGTTGCAGCAGGGCAGCTTTGAAAATATACATATAATCCTGGAGATCGGGTGCTGTCTCTGAACAACATGAACCCGAGGTGGCAGAGAGGGGAAGATTGAGAGGCTCAGAATTGACAGGCTCCCGATGGGGTTTCATCCTGGGGCCATGTCTGCTACCAACCAGTGTCTGGCCCCCAGGTAACGACAACGGGGAACTCCTTGCTGCCCAGGTTCTCCATGACCTCCTCGAGTCTGTCTTCGATTGATATCCAACCGTGCCGCTTCTGCGCAATGGCGTGCATGATGCACATGCGCCACTCCTTCCACCACGCGTCCTCGCTCTGCACGGTGCACCTGCGTCCCGGCTCGCCGCGCGGGGCCGTGGCAAAGGGCCAGACGGAGCGCACGACCTCGTACCGGCTCCGGCCGGCGAACAGGCCGGCGACGGCGGTGAAGAACTGGTTGACGCGGTCCGGACTCTGAACGACAACGCGGCTGTGGGCGGCGACGAGCTCGACGTCAACGCGCCCGTGGTACCCGAGCGTCGATGACAGCAGACCGCGAACCTGTCCCTCGATCCAGCCGAAGTCGAGGTTGGCCACGACGCGCTCGAGCGTGAATGCCTTGGCGGCGACGCCCGCCGAGTCCTCGACGAAGCGCCGACACCACGCATCCAGGCCGCCGTCGCCGACGTCGGGCCGCACGTCGGGACGCGCGGCCCCGCGGTAGGCAATCTCTCCGGGCGCCACGCAGCGGAGGTAATCCATACGCTGCCGGCAGGGCCGCTCGTCGTCACGGTGGCGGTCCCGACTCCCCCCCTCCTCCTCCTCCGGCATTATCAATGACATGAGGTTGAGCTTGACGTCAAAGTCTAACCGGGCCCCGCGGGTGCCCTTGATGCGAATGTAGGGCTTGGGCGGGACGGAGGCCTGGGCGCGAACAAGGGCGGCAAGGGCGGTGGCGTTGGTGGAGAGGTATTCAGCCTTGGAGGTGATGGTGGTGGTGTCGTCGGAGAGCTTGAAGAGCGGCGGCGCGTAGATGCGGTAGTCGATCTTGGGGAGGCCGGGGTAGCGGCGGAAGTCCTTGGCCGGCGCATTGCCGTCCTGGGGGTCCGGGTGGTGCCGTGGCTCGGAGGGTGACGGTATCGTGGGTCCCGAGTATGGCGGTGGTTTCGAGGATAGGTCCGCGGCGGAGGCGTGCCGGGCATCGCTGTGATGGCTCTCTGGCAATCGAATGGCTGCCTCGCCATGCTGTAGGTGCTGGTGCTCTTGTCGAAGCGGTTGCGACGTGGCCGGGGCCTCGGCTTGGGCGGCCTCTGCGCGGGCAATCTGCACCTTTTCCATGCTCTGCGCAGCAACGGTAGAGAGGAAGTGCTGAGTTGTAGTGATGAATTTTTTAGTGATATGGAAAAGACCAAGTGTTTATTGAGTAGAGGAAAACTCTGTTGGTTTTTTTTTTGTCGAGACGTGGAACAAGACTACCGGTAGTCGATGACACTGTTGAGCGACGGCCTACCCGCCATGTACTGTACATGCTACATTTATAGGCTGAGGCTGATGCCGTGATTGTGGCTGTGGCTGTAGCCTGGTATCTACTGTACATATTTATTAGCCTGGTGTTACGTGGCAACTGTAGGCTGCCTCCTGCCCGTTAACTGTGAAATTCGTCACAACTTTGATCTGCTGTACCGTTTTTGGCCGGGCAGAATATTTCGTGTGAAACGGAAAAGCGATAATTGCTTTCAAGAAGTCGACTCTGAAGAGTTAGATTTCCGTGCGTCCTGTGCACTTATAAAAGCCAATTCGTCATGGGTGAACTGCAGCCGTCCACCCGCCCTATGTACGTACAGTACAGTACAGTACTGTACCAAGACGATGAACCCTGTCACTAGGTACTATAAACAGCGCTACAGCACGTGTCACATGTCCCGATCGATAACCTAACCGATAGGGATAGGGACAGCCTTGTGCACTTCCGAGACACTGCTCTTTTTTCAGTTGGGTTTCTTACAGTACAAGATTAACGAAAACAAGTATTTTCTTCTGATTTCTTGAAAAAAAAAAAAAAGCATGAGAAGAAGAAAAGGAGGCATCTAGTGCTATATAGTGTATTAATGTAGTAGTCATGGTTAGCCTAGGATCCTCGGCCTAGGGTCTGGCAAGGTAGAGGGCATAGAGTTTCGTTTGAACAGTGGGCGACAGGGAATATTCATTGTAAGACACGACCTCGTAGATTATGTGGCTATATAACAGCACCCTCTCTGCATCTGAGTTTGGTTCTCGCCCGCACTGCGACTCATAACGTTGTCAGTTGATCAATACTATCGACGTGCCCACCAATCCGCGGCTTCACTTGTCCCCCCCCCCCTTCGGTCCTGGGCTTCCTCAGCATCAGGCAATTCTCGAACCTGCTCGGCCCGCCCCATTTGCTAAAGTCGGCCACAAACACCTCGACCGTCTCGTACCCGAACTTTTCGTACAGCGGGCGCCCTTCGTCCGACGCCTCGAGGTACGACTCGAGCCCGCGCTTGTCCGCCTCGTCGGCAAAGTGCCGTAGTAGCATCGACGCCGCGCCGCGCCTCTGGTGCGCCGGGTCCGTGTGAAGCAGCTTGAGGTCTGGCGAGGGGGTTTTTTTTTTCGTTAGCTTGGCTAGAGTTTACAAGGTCGAGAAAGTAGAAAAAAAGAAGAAGAAGAAGAAGAAGAAGAAGAAGAAGAAAAGAAATACGTACAGAAATGAGGCTTGCTGCCCATCCGATCCGCCCACTTCTGCATCATGCCCCCAAAGTACATCTCGCACGCCTCCGGGTTCGTCCCGGGCCCCCATTCCCGCTTCGGCGGCGGCTGCGGCGCCGACTCCCACAGGTACCCCATGGAGAAGGCCACCATGCCGTGCTGGCCCGGCGCGGCCGCCGCCCGGTCCGCGTCAAAGGCCTGGATCCAGCGGCACGACTCCGGGTCCGCGCGCAGGTACTTGATGAGCTGCGCCTCGCGGTTGGCCAGGCCGTCGCCCTCGAAGGGGCCCGGGAATATGATGTGACTGATGGGGTTCTTGCCGTAGGCAATCTCCTCGATGGCGACGGACCGGGCGGCGTCTTGCTCGCCGGCGGGCAAAACGACGAGACCCATGCTGTAGGAAGAGACGGGGTAATGCAGTAAATAGGGAGAGGCAAAGAAAGAATGAAAGAAGAAAAAAAAAAAAAAAAAAAAAAAACTTCTATA